>CAHIKZ030004634.1:3822500-3872500 GCA_903632075.3 Acanthosepion pharaonis | reverse complement strand
TCACTAGAGTTATTTTTATATGCGAGGAGCTAATTGTACCAAAAAGTAAGCTTGTCTATTTTTGGAATATCTGGAAAGTCGTCTTCTCAAAAAAATATTTCACCGCAAAATTCTTATTTCAAATACAATCTCTACTAAGAAATTTATAGGACATATTACCCGATCTTGACGAGATATCAAATAACGTCGAACAGACAGTAGACATTACCTTTGAATAGAGTGCAACAATACTTTACCCTTCCACGGTGTCATGTTACAAAGAAATAACAACGAACTTCATTTTGACATCTTTTTTAAGCGTTTCACCCCAAGCAAGACGGGAAGCCACTTGCACGCAAGGGGTTACAGAGAGTTGGAGCGAGAGCAAATAGGTGTGATAGAAGAAAGGATGAGGAGAAGGATAAGGGATAGATCAAGGCATCTGGAGACGTTAATTGACATTACATTTGAATAGTTGGAGATTATAGCTATCAGGGAAACAAGAAAAGGGGGGAGTTCCACAGGTGAGAGGTGCGAGACATGAAGCTATTGGAGTAGAAGAGACGGCTACATTTAACAGTTTCGACAGTGAAAGGGTGAGAGCGAGATGCCAGCCTAGTTGAGAGCTTAAATTCATGAAGTCTGGGAACCAGTGAAAACAGCTCCTCGGAGCAGTTACCATGAAAGAATTTGTAAAAAAAAGACAGAGGGAGGCGACTGCAGACGAGATGCCAGACAGGCCCAATTACATTGTATATCCGCCTCTGGATTTTATCAAGAACCTTGAGACAAACAGACGGGGCACCAGCCCATATATGGCAGCAATACTCCATGCAAGGGTGAATGGTTGATTTGTAGATTTGAAGGATCGACTCTGGTGAGAAAAATTTCCTGGCACGGCACAGGGATCCAACTTTCCTTGCGGTGGACAAAGCAATTGACTCAATGTATTTGTTCCATCTCAGGTCAGCAGTCAACGTGAGACCGAGCAGCCGCAGAGAGGTGCTCTCGTGGAGTTGAGCATCAGACATTCTAATGGGGCGCAGGGATGGTTCTCTGTGGTGAGTAATAGAGAGCAGTTTTGTTTTTGAGGCATTAAAGTTAACCAGCCAATTTACAGAATAAGTATTAACAAGAATGATTTTGCCAATTTTTTCTCCCACTAGTGTAAAAATACCAAATTGGGAATAATTAGAAGATTCTATTTAGGGGCACTAAGACTCTGCAGCTCACAATCTTTTTTGCAAATCATTTCACCTAAAGCAAGGCGGGTATGCCACTAGTATGCAACAAGTTACAGAGAATGAATGTGAGAGAAAAGACTGGGTATAGCGGGGGAATGAGGAAGGATTGATTTAGGAAACGATAAAAGATCAACGGGATACAAAAGGACAGAAGACGGCGAGTGACACTGTATTTAAATTTTTGAATACTATAATTTCCAGGAAAGCAAGTAACAGGCGGGATGAGCGAGAAAAGAAACTGTTGGAGTAGAATTGGTTGTTACATTTAACTGTTACGACAGTAAAAAGATGGGACCTAGATACCAATCTAATAGTACACTTAAAGCCTATGTACTCGGGGCACCAGGAAAAAAAATGTTCGCCAGAGCAGTTTCCATGACCATAAATGTAGATAAGACAGAGGGAAGCCATATCACGTCTGTGAGAAAGTGACTTAAGTCGATATGGCAAGTCTATACATTGCAGACCCTTCGTTGGATTTTGTCCAGAACCTCAAGACAAGTAGCAGGAGCACCAGACCAAATATGATGGCTGTATTCAATGCACGGGCGAATGGTAGATTTGTAAATGTGCAAGATGGACTCTGACGGGAAAAAGCTTTCTGGTACGAGACAGTGACCCAACTTTCCTTGAAGTGGATTTATTAAATGTAGTTTTTACACTTGTTGAAAACGTGAGGCCAAGAAGAGTGTAGTGTGTCGTTCTCCAGGGGTCTAGCAACAGCCATGCTGATGGCGGGCACGAAAATTTCCCTATGGTGGTTAAAAGATAAGTTTCGTTTTGGAGGCATTCAAATTTACAAACCATTTTCTGCACCAGCTAACCACTGATTGGAGGTCATTTTTAAGAGTAGCGCCCATTTTACTTTGTCGGCTCTGTCAGAATTGCTATTGAGACAAGATTAAATAGTAGTGTCATCTGCATAAATGCCTACTTGGGAACTAATGGCATTCACTGATGAAGAGCTGAAACAGTATAGGACCCAGAAAAAATCCTTGAGGGACACCCGCACCCGTGTGAAAGCGAGCCACTCCAAAACGACCTTCATTTCAAGATTTGATAGGAACGATTGGATCAAATCAAATAATCGTCCTGTAATAACATTGCCCTGTAAAGCCCTGCCACGTGCCTTCCAGATATCTAGAGCCAAAGTTCGGGCTTCACCGTTATTATCAAGATGCACGGCAGCAGTGACCTGGAAAACGGAAGCCATATTGTTTGTCAGAGAGTAAGTCGTGAGAAGTATAATGCTTAACCTCTTCAGCATTGATTAAAGCTTCGAATAATTTACCGAAAAGCGGTAGGAGACTAAGAGAGCGATAGTTATAAGGGCCAGATGATTCTCGGAAGAGCTTGCAGGACACTATTCCAGGCCCGACGTGACACTGGAAAAACCCCGATATTATGCGACTGTTGATAAGAGCAGCCTCTCAAGACGCTACGCAAGATTTCGAGCTCTTAACTACCAGTTGGGAACTGTAACCAGAAACCTGCCAACTCAGTATGAGGATACATTGCCGCCATCCACACATGTCAAAAAAAATTCATGACAGCACATTCATTAAGGACAGAGAAGAATAAAGAAAACCGGAGCCCCTTCCTAAACAGGAAACAAAGCATAAATCTCTAATCCTGTTAAAGGGAAGGGTCAGGAATATGAACTGGGAAAGAGGAAAGCATATTTACTCCGATTAAGTTCCCCGTGCCATGTTTGATGTTATCAGTTATCTAATATAATAATAATAATATCTAATAATTTTCCCTCTGAAAATTCTCCACTGTCTTAACCGGGTATTGAACTCACACTCTTTAGGGCCTGTCACTGGATCTAACCAACCTCTTTATCCACTGTGCCATGTGTCCTTGTGGACATCTGAGTATGAATTTCTGGGTATTATAAACTTAATGTCTTCAGCAACCATTTTTACCAGTGCTCATATTGCAATTTTGCTGTTATCATTGCATGTTTTTACCAGTGCTCATATTGCAATTTTGCTGTTATCATTGCATGTTTTTACCAGAGCTCATATTGCAACTTTTTTTGTTATCATTGCTTTTCTCTGGCACTCCTTATTACTCCAACCACCCGAAGAAGGCCGGAGCGTACAACGGCCGAAACGTTGTGATAAATATGGCAACAAAGATGAGGACAATAGTCCGAATAATGTAAATAATGTACACAGTACCTCATCTCAGAAATATAGACAGACTCTGAGGAATGCGTATATTTAACTTAGTGGTCTTGGAGAGAGGCATGATGGGATCGTCAAATTCGGACCTTCCATTTTTTTTTCTTTTTTGCTTAAAGCAGAATTATACATAAAAATACTTTCAAAAACCACAAATATCCTTATTGTTTCATACAAAATGCTAAAACAAAGATATACAAAATATACGACAGCAAAAAATATGAGTTTATTAACAACAATAAAAAAGAAAAAAATATAAATATATAATACTACCTACTCACTCCATAACATCCACTATCCAATCTAAACAACATAAAAATAATTACAACCACGTCCACAACTATTATGGATATGATCAGAATAAAAAAAAAATACCCACAACAATATTTTTTTCTGAAGCAGGTATATATAGAACAAACCTACAAAACTGCTCCTCACATTAAATTGGGGAA
Source organism: Acanthosepion pharaonis (assembly GCA_903632075.3). Lineage (NCBI taxonomy): Eukaryota > Metazoa > Mollusca > Cephalopoda > Sepiida > Sepiidae > Acanthosepion > Acanthosepion pharaonis. Next base: position 3,868,636 of record CAHIKZ030004634.1, on the reverse strand, counting down.
ACTTGCAGAAATTAAAAAAAAAATCATAAAGACAAAAGTCACCTTACACATAACAGTTTATTAAATGCATTAGTTATACATTGGATAAATTCAACATCATCGCTCTAAGAATGCCAAACTTAATAAAACAGAAAGTAACTTAATTAGAACGGAAATTCTCGAAAGTGACACTATCAAATCTTATAAAAAGATAAATCTAAGCCCCGAATGTTTTCCAATATCTCCATTCCAGAAAAAAAAATACTACTTTCCTAAGCCAAGATAAGTGACTACGAAAATGTTACAAAATAAAAAATAAAACGTTTAAATCCATCCATATTCTCATTTTATTCAAAATATGTAACGCATAGTTCAATCACAAACTAAAATGATTAAAGTATAATTTGCATATATATATATATATATATATATATATATATATATATATATATATATAATTTTTACTCACTTTCGTTTATCAAGCATTCGATTGTATCAATTCATGTCATCCATAACATACCTGGCTTTTCAATTAACCTGATTAATATTTATGAGTGTCCCTCATAACTTAAAAAACAAAACAATAACATTTGTGCTCTTGCATATAAATACTTGATCCAAAATAATATTCTCACATATAGTCCCTCAGAGGACGAAATCCGTTAGCCAAGTTAAGTTTTACTTCTGTCTTTATATATATATATATATATATATATATATATATATATATATATATATATATATATAAAAGCATATCTTTATTTAAGAATTTTCATTGAATAATATAGGCATATTATGTTTATTTATATCTATAAAAATCGTTTCTACTTCTCTAATTAGGTTCTTGATATTAAGTTGAAATACATTAAAGAAGGCCCCGTTGATTTTGCTAACCAAATTACTTTTGATCTCATTCGAAATTATCCTCAGCGGTGAATTACGAAGAAAAAAAAACTTAATGTAACTTTATCATTGTCATGGTGATTTTTACAAATACACGTAAACGCGCTGTGTTATAATTATTTAAAAAAATTAAATTTTATCCGTTGTACTTATGGTGTTTTTGTAAACAAGCATGCACTATGTAAGGGAGCTAACCAGAAATGATAAATAGCATTAAATGTTGGTTAAATAGATTTTAAAACATCGCTATTATTTTCATGGTGTACTATATTGGTGTTGTATCTCTGACAAAAAAATAAGTACATATGTTGGTTTGACGAACACATTATCAAGACGTCTCAAACTCCATTTTTCCGATGCAAGTTCTATCGCATAACATTGAAAGAAACATTTCTGTTCACCTTCATAATACAGGAAAATGCTTGTTGACAACACCAATATACTACACTATGAAAATAATAAACAAAGCTTCAAATAATTAGAGATTATTTACAACGATTTTATGAATTTGTGTTCCTCTGTTACAGGTGAAAACAACTCTCACCAGTTACAAGTTTTCATGGTTCGGTATGTGGTCATTTGTTGGATGCAATAGTCATTTTCTTTTGATAACTTAATAATTTTATGTCTTTGTTAATATAGCAACAAGTTGCTTGGGCATCAACTATTAAAAACTAAACAATAAATAAGATCCAATCTAAAATATAGACAATTTGCATTTATTAGAGTCTGTCTATATTTCTGAGATGAGGTATTATGTACAGTATTTACATTAGTCGGACTATTGTCCTCATCTTTGTCGCCATATTTGTCACAACGTTTCGGCCGTTGTACGCTCCGGCCTTCTTCAGGTGGTAGGAATTTCGAACTGAACCCTTTATTTCGATCACTGGGGTAGACTGTTCTAGTTCCACTTGCCATGTTTGATGGATGTCAGTTATCAGTTATCTCCTGCTAATTTTCCCTCTGAAAGTTCTCCACTGCCTTAACCAGGAATTGTACTCACCTTCTTTGGGTCTGTCACTGGATCTAACCAACGCCTTTATCCACTGCGCCATGTGTCCTTGAGGACATCTGGGTATGAACTTCTGAGTATTATAAACCTAATGTTTTCAGCATCATTTTTACCAGTGCTCATATTGCAATTTTTGTTGTTATCATTGCAGGTCTTTACCAGAGTTCATATTGCAACTTTGTTACCATTGCTTTTCTCTAGCACTCCTTATTACTGGTCCCCATATTGTATTTATTTCTATGCTTGGTCGGCTCAGGAGATTTTTGTGGCCTAGCATATGTGCTGATTCCTTAAGTTTACGAATTTTTCAATGGTGTTCCCTATCTATGATTTCAACATGATCCCACAGGGGGCGGTGATCTCCCTTCTCTCTCCATACCTGGTCAGCCACGCCTGATTTTTCTACTTCCCCTCTCGTTACAGCTTTCTGGTGTTCTTGTAGACTTACCTTGAGGGGGCGGCCTGTTTCTCCTTTACATTCCTTTCCGCAGCTGCACAGTCTTTAGTCATGTTCTCCTCTGTGGGGGGGTCTCACTTGAGAGAGATACCTGCGAAGTGTTGTCACGCTTTTGAAGGTTGTCCTGATGTTATATGGACCGCAGATCCTTTCTATTTTCTCTGATAACCCCTTCACATAAGGCAGGCAGACTGTTTTCTGAGTGTTGTTGTCCTCCTCCTCCTCCTCTTGTACCCGCCTATCCCAGTTTTTGGGGGCTGCTGCCATGTACCCAGGGTAGTTGTTACGTTGTAGGGTACTACTTATACAAACATGGCACGTGGAACTAGAACAGTCTACCCCAGTGATCGAAATAAAGGGTTCAGTTCGAAATTCCTACCACCTGAAGAAGGCCGGAGTGTACAACGGCCGAAACGTTGTGACAAATATGGCGACAAAGATGAGGACAATAGTCCGACTAATGTAAATATTGCATTTATTAGCATTAATAAATATTAAATATATTTTAAATCTACATAAATCCTTTTAAATAAATTAGGATTTGTTGTTTTCATCATTGTTGAAATTTTTGTCAAAAATCTTTCTGCTATATGAAAAAAAAAATATATATATATATAGATAATTATATTCCAGCTTTCCGTAGTTCTTTTTTCCTGGTATTACTCATTTAATTCTCGCATTCGTTTGACACATTCTTGTGAATCTTAGTTCCCTGTGGTCTGCTGGCTTCTGTTACCAATCCGCCATTTTAATATCTTAAAAGCATTCACTGTGTTTCCCGAATTCCATTCTATACAAACTCTTTTACTTTGAAGTTTGTTTTCACTTACTTTAGACACACCGAAACAAATAGTGAGAAATGTCCATAAAGTCTCCAAACAAGAAAATAATTTGTAATGGGAAAACGACAGACTGTATTCTAAGATCTAAATTTCAGTAAGTATTTAGTCACCTGCCTGTGACGTTTACAACACAATGTCTACTGAAATACCGTGTCTTACATATTCGTGTGTGTAAAGTCAAGTTGCCCGTTTCCTGAGGCGATAGACATACTTAAATTACAATGTTTCTTCTCAAACTTCACACAAATAATAATAATAATGATAATGAAAACTCAGATAATAATAATAATAATAATAGTAATAATAATAATAATGATAACTCGGATAATAATACTACTACTACTAATAATAATAACTCAATAATAATAACTCAAATAATAATAATAATAACTCAAATAATAATAATAATAACTTAAATAATAATAATGATAACAACTCAAATAATAATAATAATAACAGCTCAAATAAATAATAATAATAAGAATGATAACAATTCTAATAATAATAATTATAACTGAAATAATAATAACAGCTGAAATAATAATAAGAATGATAACAATTCTAATAATAATAATTATAACTGAAATAATAATAACAGCTGAAATAATAATAAGAATGATAACAATTCTAATAATAATTATAACTGAAATAATAATAACAGCTGAAATAATAATAAGAATGATAACAATTCTAATAATAATAATTATAACTGAAATAATAATAACAGCTGAAATAATAATAAGAATGATAAAAATTCTAATAATAATAATTATAACTGAAATAATAACAGCTGAAATAATAATAAGAATGATAACAATTCTAATAATAATAATTATAACTGAAATAATAATAACAGCTGAAATAATAATAAGAATGATAACAATTCTAATAATAATAATTATAACTGAAATAATAATAACAGCTGAAATAATAATAAGAATGATAACAATTCTAATAATAATAATTATAACTGAAATAATAATAACAGCTGAAATAATAATAAGAATGATAACAATTCTAATAATAATAATTATAACTGAAATAATAATAACAGCTGAAATAATAATAAGAATGATAACAATTCTAATAATAATAATTATAACTGAAATAATAATAACAGCTGAAATAATAATAAGAATGATAACAATTCTAATAATAATAATTATAACTGAAATAATAATAACAGCTGAAATAATAATAAGAATGATAACAATTCTAATAATAATAATTATAACTGAAATAATAATAACAGCTGAAATAATAATAAGAATGATAACAATTCTAATAATAATAATTATAACTGAAATAATAATAACAGCTGAAATAATAATAAGAATAATAACAATTCTAATAATAATAATTATAACTGAAATAATAATAACAGCTGAAATAATAATAAGAATGATAACAATTCTAATAATAATAATTATAACTGAAATAATAATAACAGCTGAAATAATAATAAGAATGATAACAATTCTAATAATAATAATTATAACTGAAATAATAATAACAGCTGAAATAATAATAAGAATATAACAATTCTAATAATAATAATTATAACTGAAATAATAATAACAGCTGAAATAATAATAAGAATTTAATAATAATTATAACTGAAAAATAATAATAACAATTCAAATAATAATAATAATAAGAATGATACCAATTCAAATAATAATAATAATAATAATGATAGCTCAAATAATAATAATAACAATAATAATCATAACAACAACAACAACAACTGATAATAACAATAATAATAATTACCAAACACACAATCTGAAAAATATATGTTAACTGTAAATGCAATTCTGTGATAATTATCCAGAAACAATTGACCATTTTGTATTAGGTTGCACAATATCTTTTGTATGCACCGTGTCCCTTCAGGACGTAGGCGATCATAGCCCTTTACATCTTTCTGTCCCTTGTATCCCATAATAAGTTTTGTCTTTTTGTCATTTCTCCCAACCCTCTTCTACCATCCATTTTCTCAAGCTCATTAAGTGCGTTGACTTAACCGCCAAGTACATTCATGCTGTCATATCTGACACATTATGGGATGACGACCCAGCTTTATCAACAATGCAAATGTAGGCAGCTGAATTTAAGGATAGGAACGGAGAATCTTGAAAATGACCCAAGTTTTGAACGTCCTGCAACTGTCGCCACATCGGAAAACACTGACCGCATTCGCATGTTGATGAAGGACAGGCGATTGACTATGAATCAAAGAGCCAACGCTATTAGCCTAATCCGTGAGATCTGAAGAAGATTCTGAACCCTGAACTTGGCATGACGAACGTTTCTGTTCGGTGGGTTGTCACGTATTCTAACACCAGATCAAAAGCGCACAGGCTGATCGCATCACGGGAAAATCTGAAATTGTTTGAGACCTATCCAGCTGGTTTCCTTGAACATTTCCAAACCCAGAATGATTGTTGGGTTCATCACTTTGGGCCAGAGGCAAAAAGACAATTCATGTAGTAGAGGTACCTCTCCTCACTAGCTCCGAAGAAGGCCAAGGTTGTTTCATTTGCATAGAAAGATTTGGCCTAGAATCTGTGTGGGGGTGTAAAAGGTACCCATTGTGTTCAATAACAATCTTCAAAAGGGATCCATTTGCATACTATGCCAAATTATCTAGGTATCTCCGAAAGTCTATTAAGACCAAACTCTAAGGAAAACTGTGGAAAGTAGTTTTGTTTCATGAGGACAATGCTCCAGCTCATGTCCTTGATTTCAATTTCTGTTTTGCTTTGAGCTGGATGATCAGTCTCCTTATTTTCCTGATTTGACAATCATCTGTTTCACAACATGAAAATGACACTTGGCTGAGAACCAGTATCGTAGTGATGATGAGGTCATATCTGATGTTGATGATATTTTGGACCAAAAGGATCAACTTTAAACAGTCAGATGTCAGTTTATCTAGAATAAAACAGTGTAGTATTAATATGAAGAGTTGGAATTAAGACATGCAAGGTTTCACAGCTCTAGCATCATTTCTCCGTAGTTAGCCAATGAACTTTTCAGCCTACTCTCATATTAGATTAAAAATTACCATCAGAATATTAAAGGAGACACAAATAAACCAAATATATTCTCCTTAAATTACCATTACAGGAAAAGATACACTTCGAAAACCAGATAAAAATTCTAAATCTGTCTCGGTTCGGATAATAGCAGGAAATTTTGTTTGAAATCGTTCTTCATGGTAAAATCTGTTCATTTATGAAAGGAAAAAATGAGGGGTTATTCATAGACTATAACTGAATGAATGGCAAATAAGATAAGGCATCTGAAAACCAAATGTTATTTTCGGATTTCAAGTGGACGTAGGTAGTAAACATGGATATTCTGTCGGAAAAAAAAAATCTCAATTGATATCGTAACAATACTGCGTAAACAAATTATTTTGAGCACTTAGACATAGTGAACTGTTTAGCCATCTTGTCCCTCTAGATCAATACGACCGAATAGTGAGTTCGATCCTCACCGGGCGCTCCTTAATCCTGCCTTGTGTCACAATTAATGTCTGCTTAGTCAATATGGGTAACTCAACGTGGTTTAATGGATAGCAATCTTATCTGGCTAGAACAATTGCGACTTACTTAGTGCTCTTTAATCTCGGCCTTGTGCCACAACAAAGCTATGCTTAGTAAATCTGGACCTCTCAATGTCGTGTAATGATAAGCTACGCTTAGAATATCAACGTAAATAAAGGATTTTGGTGATATATGTAGTTAAAAAATGGTCCTATATATATGAGAAAACAAATTTGATCTGCTGTTAATGGTAATCCAGCAGCAAGGTATTTGATCGGGAGATTGTAGGTTTTGAAGAATGTCGAAGGTTTTAATTGCCCGAGTGCGTGCTACCTTTTAGGTTCCAAGATATGGAAATTTGTGAACCCATCCTCCACTATATATATATATATATATATATATATATATATATATATATATATATATATATATATATATATATATATATAAGACTAGGAAAGTATAAAATATATTTTTATAGTAAACTAGCTAGCAGTATGAAGCAATTGCCAACAATACATTTTATCTACAAACAATATATCGAAAAAAAAAAAACTCTAAATAGAACATAATATACAACATGCCGAAGGGCAAAGTTTCGTACGGGGTGGTAGACAGGCCCATACTCGTTTATGCGGGTTCTACGGGAATATTTTTGGCTGAGTCTACGGGCTCGGAGAACCCACGGTAAACTCGGCTTTTTGTCACATACATCCCTCGTGATGGTGGGGGGGGGCTGTTAAATATTAACAGTCGAATAGATTGAACGCTGGGTCAACCGACACACACTCACTAGTCGTGTAATACTCTTCTGTTGTACTTAATGTTTAATATATGATATATCTGTAAGACTTGTTTTGTTATTATAAGGCATATTAGTTTTGGTATTAGAAGGCATAAAATTGCTTTCAAAATATATGTAGTTGAAGTCATAAAAATTAGGGACAAAATATTTAAATTTCGGCATTAAATAAACCGGAGAGGTTGATATGCCGCTAAACGAAATCTACTGAACCAAACCAATTCCATATTTTTAAAAAATAAATTCTGACAGCAAGATTCGAAGCCAAGTCTCATGTTCGAAACGCTAGTGTGCTCACTTTGCACCCACATAAAAATAAGATGTCAATGTGCCGGTTTGGTTCGAGGAATGAGGAATAATTGGGCGTGGGTCTTTTATTTGATGCTGGGTTATTTAACAAGAGAGAAATGTCATCCGTGGGTGAGATTTTAATCTTATTAAGTCAACTCAGAGGAATGAATTAAAAAAAACAAAAAAAAAAATCTTAGTGGCGTCTGGGTTAGAGATTATGTTTTTGCTGCCGTCACTGAGAATAAAAAAGTTGCAATTACAAATCATTAGCTGCCAAGAATCGTAACGTAACTAAAGTAACATGGATCAGACGTTGGTTTCGGCAACAAAGTAGAACGCTGGTTCAAACCCTACTGAAGATCATATGTGGGAAGAACATTTGAATAATTCGGAACTTATAATGGCAGCCAACCGCCTGCATACGGTTAGGAAATGTGTTCAGCAAATATACAAAAATAAAAAAGGGGTGTAAGACAGGTGTGTGTCGTCTCACTATACATGTTCAAACTATATAGCGGCCATAATCTTGTGGTGTCCTCCCTCTAAAGAGGCTATGTTGGACTTTTCCGCCTACTATAAGATTAGTAGGAGAGAAGGCCTTAAGGGAACAATGCTAGACTGTTCATGACTGTCAAACTCTCCGTCTCGGCGGAGACGAACCCGGACGAGGCTTTGCTAAAAAAGCAATGATTCGTCCGAGGAGGTAGACAGACTCTGAAGCCGTTTATGCGGGTTCAAAGGGAATATTTTTGGCCGAGTCTACGGGCTCGGAGAACCCAAGGTAAACTTGGCCTTGTGCCACATATATCCCTCTTGGTGGGGGATGTTAACTATTAACAGTGATAGACTGTTCATTACTGTCTAACTCTCTGCCTTTGAGCAGACAGGAACCCGGACGTGGCTGTGCCGAAGGGAAAAGTTTCGTACGGGGAGGTAGACAGGCCCGGACCCCTTTATGCGGGTTCTACGGAAATATTTTTGGCCGACCCTACGGGTTCGGAGAACCCACGGTGAACTCGGCTTTGTGTCACATACATCCCTCTTCGGGGGGGGGGTGTTAAATATTAACAGTCGAATAGATAGAACGTTGGGTCAACCGACACACACTCACTAGTCGTGTAATATTCTTCTGTTGTATTTACCGTTGAATATATGATATATCTGTAAAACTTGTTTTGTTATTTCTTTAACCATTTTCTTGGTTTCAAGAATCTGAAGGTAACATATGCACATGATGCACGGTGATGATAACAGACAGAGAATGGAAACTATGGAAACTCCTACAGAACGTAATGATTGAGAGCGAGAAGAGAGGACGAAACATCAATTGCAAAAAGACTGAATGCAGCGTTGTTAGCAATAGGTACATCCAAGCATGCAAACTGGAGATACCGAAATGCAAACAGATGCAATAATTTTGATATCTGAGAAGCGTATGAAAAGAGAACGAAAAGTGCGACAGGCACATTAAGATAGCAAAAGATTTCTTCCACGGGCTGAACAAAATATTAAGATACAAAAAAAATATCGTTTCAAAGAAAAGAGTTCTGCAATATGAAAGCGAATTTGGAGAATCACCGCAAAAAAAAAAAAAAATGAAGAAAAGACTAGAAGCAACAGAAATGTAGTTCTACAGAAGGATGCTGAGAATACCATGGACCGAACATGTAAGCAACAACGAAATTCTAGCGACAGTGGCAAACACACAATATAGCTATGTTTAATAATATCATGAAGAGACAGTTGAAATTTCTGAGGCACATAATGAGGAAAGAGGGTTTGACAAATTTGATACTCACAGAATAGATTGAAGATAAAGAGAGCCAGAGAGAAGCGACGCAGAACATTCCTGACGAGCTTGAACGAATGGATGGCGGAACAGGATTTGGAAGAGATAGCAAAAAGACAAAATATATTAAAAGTTACAAAAAACAGGAAATTGTAGAGATCTATTATTGACAACGTTCTGAAGGGACATGTTACATAGAAGTAGACGATCTCAGCATTGTGCCACAACTAAGCTATGCTTAGTCAATGTGAGCACCTCAATGTGAGCACGTTAATGGATAGCAATCTTATCTTGCTAGAACAATTGCGGACTTACTGAGTGCTCCTTAATCTCAGCCTTATTCCACAACTAAGCTATGCTTAGTAAATCTGTGTATGTCATAAAGGGTTCAGTTCGAAATTCCAATTTCTTGAAGAAGGCCCGAGCTTACAACGGCCGAAATAGTTGTGAATATGGCAATGAAGATGAGGTTAACAGTTCTTAACAATGTAAATAATGTCAGTAATCATAATGCCTCATCTCAGAGATATAGACAGATATTTTTCTTTGTTCAACACCCATCGACTAAGCCAACATGTTTCACACTCATCGAACTAGCCAATTATTATTGGTTCAGTAGATTATGGTTTATTTAATGCCGAAATTTAAATATTTTGGCCCCAATACGTTGGCTTGTAAATATGATTCACGCTTAAAAACAGGGAGTTTATTCAAACATGTGTATCCATTAAAAATAACGTTCAGAGCTGGAAGAAACAATTTCGGATTTAAAATAAAGTCCGTTAATTACTTTGAAATTGTTATGGGGTCCATCCCTTTTTCATATAAGTGGACTCTACCAGTGTACCTAGACTGCTGCCGTTAAATACCCAGAGTTAGACAGTCAGTGAGGGTAGTCGGAAAGAGAGAGTGAATATACCAACGGAGATAGTGTGAGGTAGGCTCTTGTAGAAGTCAGTTACAAGCACGTAGACTCTAAGGAAGTCCTACTTCGAGACTGTATATATCTATTTGTATGCTACTAACCGTGTTCCTGGATTTACTAACAGTATTACCCTTTGTATGATTGTGTAAATACATTTTATTTCTTATATTTAATTATTGCGTTTGTTCTTCATTGGAGACCGAATTCATCTCGGAATCCACAACAGAAATCATAACATGTATAGCTTCATCATTCTCAGCACTCTTAAAGCTGTTACTTTTAATTTTTTTTAAATCATTTAAGTAACCATGGCGTGAATCTTCGTCGGCCTTGTATTTGGGGAAAATTTAGTCGAAACAAAATGCTGGAAGATACAGTACGTTTTAAACAAAGGTCTGGTTTAAACCCATGCCAAAAAGAGAGAGGTATAATCTAATCTTGATTCAAATGGAAAGAACTACACGGGCCGGCTGAAAAATTCTTCAGCGAACCAAAATACTGTCCGTCCTTGGTATGACATTCGAGCCCTGGGTAAGACGAAAAACTCCGTCCAAAAGCAAGGCGTCTGCTCAGGACGTTTTGAGGAGCGTGGAACCACAGCTTAATTGATGTTATTTTCAGATCTACCCGGACCCAGGGTTAAAACACTATGAAAGTGTAAAAATAGGTTTTAAGACAATAAATACTTTGTAAAAAATTAACACCAGCAATACATTTTTGAAGAAAAATTATTACCAGCTATACATTATTACCAGCAATACATTTTTGGAAAAAATATTACCAACAATAAAAATCTTGTTGGCATTAAATAACCCATTGCAGTTGATGTACCGTAAAACAAAAGAAAGCAAATACATTTTTGAAAAAAAAAAATATCAGCAATAAATTTTTTGAATAAAAATTACCAGCTATGCATTTCTTGAGAAAATATTACCAGCGATACATTTTAGAGAAATAATATTACCAGAAATAGATTTTTGAAGAAAAAAATATTACCAGCAATACAATTATGAAGAAAAATATTACCACCAATAAAAATTGTTGGCATTAAATAACACACAAATCAAACCAACCAACCAAAATACTCTCATGGAGAGTGACCAAATGAGTTTTATTTTTCAACATAGTCCTCCTTGTGGTCCACACATTTCCTCCATTGTTCTTGGATCCCATTGGTGAAGAATCTTTCATACTGTTCACTAAAATATGTCATCCATGCCAGATTTGACGTCCTTATCCCCACGATACTGGATCCTAGCCAAATGTTTTTCATGTTGGTGAACAGATGGTAGTCAGATGGAAAACAGAAGGGTGATCAACCACTTTAAATCCATAGTCATGCATAGCACCCACTAAAACCAAAGACTTGTGTGCTGAAGCATTGTCCTGATGGAACAAGAGCCATTTTGTCAGCTTATTGTGCATTTGGTTTTGATAGCCTTTTGTAACTGCGTCAGCAAGTTGGCACAGTACTCTCAATTGATGGTGTGAGCCTTTTAAAGATTGCCAATAAAGACATTCACAAATATGAGGACATCCTGTTCCCTATAGATGAAACGATCTTGCCCTTCATTGAAGCAGGTGAGGAAAGGTTTTTCCACTGCATTGATTGTCTTTTTGTCTCTAGCCCAGAGTGGAGAAACCAACACTCATCATGGATTAGGAAACATTCAAGCAACATTGCCGTTAGTAATATGAAGATTTGAAATTAATGCATGCAAGATTTCACAGCTTCAGCATTATTTCTTTATAACCAGCCAATAAACCTTTTCAGCCCACTTTCGTACATAAGTCACAAAGTTAGTATGTCCTCTTGAAACCTATTAGCTAACACCATTGCTGATATTTCTGTATTATTTCGCGCTATTTTTTTCATCTTGGTTGATATAGATGTCATAATAGACACAACTCCTCGATCAAGTACCCCAGGCTTGGGTCAATAAAAGCCAGGTCCATATTAGAACGGTGAACATAAGTTCAGTTTAAACTCGAGTCAAAAAGTTAACTGAATTCTGATTTTCACTCAAGTTAAAAGGTAGACTTCGATCCTGTTTTCAGTACAGTAAGAAACGTAGAACTTTTTTTTTTGGTTTTAAGCTCGACAATGCAACTTTACACACGGTTGTTCTCTCCCTTTAGAAAGGGGAAACTATTATTGGAATTTTCTGCAAAAAACCTAACGGTAAACGGAGAACAGAAATGTGAGTTTGTGAGAACATTGGTCAGTTAATTTCAATAACCTACTAACCTCTAAGCAGCTGTCACAATAAATAGCTATTATATCCGTTGCCGGTATTTATAGAGGTCACGTGTCCGGTTAATTGTCCAGCGACATTTTTCGTTAATAATTGATATTTCCAATTTGTGATATTGCGACTAATTATTTTTCTGATAAAGTTACAAAATCTGTATAATTTGATGTCGACCATCCGAAATCAGGAGGAGAAGCGGTAAGATATATAGGCAGATGGAGAAATGACACGTTTAGTTGTATAGAGTAATCGGTATTTTTCGTTATAAATATGACACGTCTATGCTCTAGTGTGTATTAAGCTGCCATGAATAATACACTGCTTGAGGAGAAGTAATTTTGCTGATGTCCTTATGAGGAGGCACAGGGGAGTAATGGATAGCGGCTTGGATTGAGGAATCGCAGAACCGAGTTCGAATTCCAGTCGAATCCATTACATTAACTTACGTGCTAATACCCTTGGGAAAGGTATTAATTCTCTCACTCCATCTATGGGTAAAATAGCAGGACAGACTGGGTTCTATAGCCTTGGATGGCAACTGGTCTAGGAGAAGGACAACTCTGAATTCAAAACCTGCGGAGGGTCGTTTGGGGACCTTGTGGCACTCGATGCACCAGGTCTCTGTATTCGGCCCTTCAAAAAGTGTGGATGGTCCTGCACGAAACCTTCACCACTATAATCAAATCTCTTGTCGGTTTCCTGGTAACTGATCTGCTTGACCCTCATACGTCGAATCTCAACGGGAGAGTCGACTATATATATATATATATATATATATATATATATGAAAAATTTCTCAGAGTTAATCTGTAGAAAAAGACAATATGTATAAAGGTAAAAGACAATAGGAAAACTATTATACGACGCGTTTCGTCCAATGTGAACTTTTTCAATACAAAAACGAAATGAAATTATTAAAAACAAAGTAACTTTTAATAACAAACAAAATGTCCTTAACAACTAAAAGAATTTAGAAAACGCTATTGTATTCATATCGTCAACTGAAAAATACGTCAAGTACTTTCACGTGTAGACATTTTGTTTTTAAACAATTTTTAAAAAAATTAATATCTGCAACACAACAATAAAAACAATTTGATTGATTCGTTTTCTAAAGTTTATCAAACATTTGCAGGCTATCTAAAAACCATAAAAAAAATTATATTGTAACAATTTTTCATTTTAGGGAGATAATAATTATTTAGTACTGCAACTCTTATTAATTAACCCATATCTGGGGGAAGAAGAATTGGGTACATACGTTTGCGCGTAAATGAATATGACACAGAGCTGGAATTACATCACCCACACATACAAACTTACTGCACCTGGTATGCCCAAGCGTTCATCCATGAAGTTAATGACCAGGCTCGACGTTGCTTAACTTCGATGATCGTATAAGCATTGGTATTTCAATTAAAGGTTTCTCAATGCAACATATAGTTAGAGACGTCAGTTTCTCCTAGATGGGTTGTAGTCCAATGAAGAATCATTTCTTTCTCTTCTGAGTTATGTTACATATCATTGTTTACAGGTTGATAATAAATTCCCTATAGAGTTACTTACAATAACAATTAAGACAGAGCAATTAATCAACAGTCCAGAAATTTATTATTAAAATAGATCTGGTTAATAACACTAAAATACTATGGTAAATAATATTAAATTAATTGCCGATACTGTTTGAACTGCAAGCCACTTAATTCAATGTGTTGCTTTTTTATTATAAGTAAATGTATAGTGACTATTTTGACACCCTACATATCAATATATATATATAATCCATGTATGTACTGAAATCCTTTATCGGGAAAATATTGAGACATTCAGCCAAATGTTAGTATTGAAAATCTATTTCCTTTTATACTTCCTCTCACGTTCTATCTACAGAAGAGTCAGATCGGACCAACAAATGGAGTACTGGTGCCGTATCTGGGTTGGAGCTGCCCAATTCTCAGTTTCCATCCCTGATAGAGTTCAAATGATTTTAGCGCGACATCGTGGGCGCGGGAAATTCTTTTCACCTATCCAATCCTTTTCCCACTGAGAAAACGTCACAGTCCTATCACTATTCCTCATTGCGACCAGTTCAGAACATTACACCCCATACCACGTGCCACAGGGTCGAATCATCCCCATTTCCTTTGTATTTCATTACTAAGTAAGAGGTTTTACTCAGCTTCTTACTTAGTACTTACTTTGTGCAAGAGATTCCAGAAGCAACGCTTCGCTGATAAATACAATTTAAACTTCTTCAATTCGAATCTTAGCTATAATCTATCTTTTATATCCTCACAATCTACTCTTGCATTCTCATGTTACGTCCATATAACAACCTCACTCCCTAAGCCTCTACCATGAGTGGCTCTTGGGCCATGTTTTTTTTTTTTGAATGAACACTTAGTAAAAAATATTAATACTACACATGATCTCGGAAGCATCGTTGTTGGTTTGGGAATTGCCATGACAATCGAGGGTAACAGAAAAATTCTCTGCACTTTCGACATAACATAACTTTAGGTTAGCCACACTGCTTTCAGCTCATGCCTGCTTGTTGAAACTTGACTAATGCATGGAATAATAATGCAACACAAAATGTACTTAGAACAAAATGTATTGAACAAGAAAGTGTACACAATATTTACATATAGTCTTTTGTATATTCCTGGTAAGACCGTTCCTGGAGAATGTGTTGACTGAGTCGCAGTCGAGCAGAGTCTCTGGTTGAATCTCTTGATCCCTTCCTCTCTTCCCGGTACCAACCATATTTATATGGTCGGTACTCCACTATGCAAATTAGGTGGATCCTACCACAACACTGCTTATGTTTGGTACTATTGTGTTCATATAATCGAAGTTTGAGATTGATCACGCCAGTTTTCTTGCTGCTGTTACAATACATTCATGGACTCTTCGCTAGTAGTGTGCACGAAGAAGTAACACAAAGCAGTGACCCGAATCTGCAGAGACAGTGCGACCTCATCAAGGAAAACTCGCCGGTTACTCATCAACATCTCTAAAGGTTGCTGAATCTTCACGTCAGTGGTGGAGGTTGACGGGCGTCCTGCGACTTCTTTGTGCGTCACGCTTGTCCGGCCATTTTTAAACTTCACGATCCACTTATACACACTTCTACGCGTTACTCCACTGTTGTCGTATCCTGTTAAAAGCCTCTGATTGATTTCATCTTCTAGCATATTCCGAGCAGAGAAATCGGAAAACTGCTCTTTTCTCCTCCTCATTGCTCACTAGTAGCCGATCAGCTATGTTTACACTGTAACAGTATGAGAAACACTGGCGTGACCAAGCTCAAAATTCGTTCATGTGGCCACAATAGTACTAACTATAAACATGCATGAGCAGAAGGCAATGTGACAAACCTAAAGATATTTTTTTGCGAAAGTGTGGTTAATGTTTGACTTAATCGGCTAATTTGAACATTCGATTACCGACTGCATATTTTAGAATCGCATCAGTTTTTTTTTTAACATTGAAGGCAGTTGAACTTCTCTCAAAACAGAATCGGAAAACAGTTATGGTCCAGGTCCTTGTACCACGGGATGGTCCAAGGTAGAACCAATAAAGAAGAACTCGAACACGGATATGGAATAACACAGATATATTACAAACAGGAATATATACAGAGAAGTAGATGTGTTAGTACGAACAATCAGGTTTAGTAGAGAGAACAATGTAGTCTCGACCAGTATCACTATTCCAATGTCTTGCAGTAATTGTCTGAACGCGACGCTGTTTCGGACTGCCTCTGACGCGAGTCTTGACTCGACTGACTGACAGACTCCTGACGGACCTCACTCCAGAATTCAGACTGAACAGCATTTAGTCAGCCCCCACCCACGAGTGCATCATGTGGCACAAGGCCGGTTTAACGTGGGATCTCCGAGCCTGTGGGATCTCCGAGCCCGTGGGATCGCCGAGCCCGTGGGATCTCCGAGCCCGTGGGATCTCCGAGCCCGTGGAATCTCCGAGCCCGTGGGCTCGGCCAAAAATATGCCCTTTGAAACCGTATAAAGGGGTTCAGGGTCGGTTTACCTCCCCGAAATAGACTCTGCCCTTCGGTGTAGCCTCGTTCGGGTTCCTCCCCGCCCGAAGGCAGAGAGTTCAACCGATCAGCCGATCAGCCGGTCGCCCGACTTTGGACTGAACTCTCTGCTTCCTCTTGAGGCGCTGTATTTATTACGTATGGAATAGCCCATTATGTTATTATGGGTAAGGTCCCATAACATAAACATAATTGGAATTTGATGATGTCCATCTATCCTTAAACTTTGGGGAAATATGAATCTGCATTTTACGCTCTGTTCCCTCGTCTGTCGACTCTGGTAGATCTCCGGGGATGATCGAGAATACACAAGGTGTAAACTGTTCTTAAACCTATTATCGTTTTTGACAGACGCGAGTTTTGTTTCTTCCCCGAGAAAATATCGGATGACGGATGAGAAAAATACAATCTCCTTGGTTCTAGTCAAAATAATTTCTTTACTTTTTGCTTACGCTGTTATGGACACGACATTTTGGTCACGTATCCTCCGGCCATCTCCAGGCGTCCTTTATTTTAGCTGATAATAGATATCATATATATATATATATATATGTGTGTATGTGTGTGTGTGTGTGTGTGTGTGTGTGTGTGTGTGTGTGTGTGTGTTCCTTATAACGCCAGTTTATTTACTTGCGTTCCACTTGCTGAGACTATCGATATTTGTGCTGATGCCCTATATCGTAGTCAACTGTCTTCTGTTATTGCGGAAGACGTGTTTGTTGAACTGATGAAATTTGCCACGATGTCAGTTGAGTTCAGTTTCGACGGCATCATGTACAGGCAGATTGATGGTGTTTCGATGGGTTCCCCTTTAGGGCCCATCTAACTAATACATATATATATATATATATATATATATATATATATATATATAGAGAGAGAGAGAGAGAGATAGATATTGATCATTGTATTGTTTTTGTACCTGTAAAGCCGTTTCATAGTCGTTCCTACCAGTGTATATTGTTTTCATTGCCGGACAGAGTGACTGAATTCACGAACAAAAAGTGAAAGCAACACTTGATTAACCCACGACAATATTTACTGTGCAACCGTCCTGAATCCCCCTGTCGTTTGGGGCTTAGGAATACGTCCACTACACCTCTGCAGAGTGGTAATTAAATATTATAAATGAGTGCGTTTCGGATGGAGTTTGGCAGGTCTCCATGTGTATTTTAATTAGACCTAATTGAGAGAGATGTAACCTGAGTCTTCTTTTTAGGCATGTTGTAGTATATCAAGTATAACAACACCCCACCCCCAATGAGGTCACCTGTTTGCCGTTGGTGGCGACCCGGGATGTCTGGGAACGGGCTCCAGGTGGTTGAGGGCTTCAAAAGTTAAGGTTAGATACTTCTGATTCTCAACACACCACTTGGACTAGACGGGCGGTAGGAGAGGCCCAATCCGATCAATTGGCTGGATATGCTAAGCCCTAGCGGCTATCCCTTTAACAATTTATGAAGTACTTTATAACTAAATACAATACCCCAAATATACCCTGGGATAAAATAGCATCTCTATTCAATCTATCGGCGTCAGAAGGCGATGTTTGAGGGTCAATCGGTTCGAAGAGATCGAGATTTAGACATGACTGTAAACATACCTGTTTGTACACTTATTTGGGAAGTGCAACAAATAGTTTAACGGTGTTCAGTTGAATAAGATCATACTGGTTTGTGTAGCAAAGTAACTGAATTTCCCCCTTGACCCGTCCCTATGCTGGGCTCTGAGGTGCATGGGAGGCACAAACAGGCTCCTTAGGACAGAATTAGGATTATAAACGAGTATGTTGCGGACGGAATTTTGGTACGTTACATATGTATTTAAATAGGATCTAACTGAGCTATTGTCAGTGTTATATGCCGTACCTATGAACACTAATGGGTATGTCCCAATCCTCATAAATACGTTGGACACTACTTTAAGCGGGGGTAATATGCTATCTAAGTAGTCCACCACTAGCAATGGTTTACCTTCTTGCCGACGCTGGCGAGTACTGTACAGCGGTGGTCTACTTAGCGTATAACGATATTTACCTTCCTCCCCACGCTTTAATACGCGGCACAAGGCCAAATTTAATGTGGGGAAATCCGAGCTTGGGCTCGGGCAAACGTAGGATCGAGTATCTGTCCTACTCCTCGGACGAAACTCTATAGCCTCGTCCGGGTTCCTCTCTGCCCATGGCAGGGAGTTCGAGACGGCAAGAGATTCCCATACTGTCAGCTCACGCTGCCAGCTTGGGCAGCATATTGCGATACTTACCTGCCTCCCCGCGATGTAGGATGCGGCACAAGGTCAAATTTAATGTGGGAAAAATCCGAGTCCGTGGGCTCAGGCAAAAATTGCCCGTAGGCCCCGCATACGCGGGATCGGGTATCTACCTACCTGCCCGGACGAGACTCTACCCTTCGGTAGAGCCTCGTCCGGGTTCCTCTCTGCCCAAAGCCAATGAATTCGACACGGTAAGAGCTTCCGACGCTGACAGCTCACGCTGCCAGCTTAGGCAACATTATTGCCCCACTTATAATAGTGTCCAACGTATTTATGAGAATTAGAGCGTACCCATTAGTGTTCATAGGTACGGTATATAACAGTTCTAATTCACATTGATATTCTTCAAATTTTCCGCATTAAATTCTAAAACTGTTTTTAATCTTTATTTTTCCTTTTCTTATTTTCATTTTTCGAAGCTGTGGTTATGTCTAACATCGAAAAAGATATATTTTTAAAAAATTTCATTAGCCTTAAAATTTTGTTCACTAATGTACAGTGCTGTTCGATAAAAGTGACTCACCAGATTTTTTTTACTTAAACTTTTTCGACTATTGTTTTTAGGGGTCAACCTAATTTTTAATCTTACTAATATAAAGATCCCTTCCTTACTCGCCCTAAGGTATTCTATTGATAATTATAATTTTGGATATAAATAAGATTTAGAGATTTGTGCAAAAAAAAGTGACTCACTTATTTCCTGCAACTAGTAATCAATAGAAACATAACCGAACAGCTTTAAATAAAGAATAATAGAGGTATAATTTATTTATAATAGGTAATATAGTTCGAAATATTTAATAATCTATGGGTCCTCCTTTATTTTGAATAACCTTTTCAACCCTTTTTGGCATTGACTTGATTAGGTTCTGGCAAATCTCATCTCCAAGCATTGAATTCCATTTGGATATGAAATTCACAATCAAATCCTCTTTGTTGCTCAACTGATTTCTCGAGAGCCTGTACTTTATAATGCTCCATAAGTTTTCTATAGGATTGAGGTCAGGAGATTGGGGCGGCCATGTCATAATACTCACCTGCTTCTCATCAAAGTATTCCTTCATCAATTTTGATATGTAACAGGGAGCATTATCCTGCATAAAAATGAGCTTGGTGGGGTCGATTTGCACCCTTTCAGCAGAAGGGCGCAGACAAGACTCTAAAATTCTCTTGTACTGCTCACTCCTGAGGGTCTTTTCAATAGGTTTTAAGAAACCAGTTCCATGAAAAGAAAAGCATCCCTAAAGCATTATACTGAACGGATGCTTGACAGGACTTACTGCTAAATTCAAAGAGCTTTCAATGCTTCTTCTTCGGATTTTAGATCGCTTATCCTTTGAATTTAGCTCAACTTTCGTTTCATTGGAGAAGAGAACATTTAGTAAAAAAATCAGGTGAGTCACTTTTATCGAACAGCACTGTACATTATAATAGTTGCACAAAATATGTTGCTCATTCTTATTGATTAAAGTGTCCTTTTTTCATTTTATATTAATCACTTTCAGAATTTAACTTAAAACATTATATGCCCATCTTGAACATGGAAAAAGAAAAGACATTTATTTTTTTTCTGTATGAGTTTAAGCTTGATCCTGATGCTTCTCAAACTGCTGCCAAAATTAATTGATCAAATCTGAAGTATCCAATTGTTATTAAAATGATCGGCGTTGGTTTCTGAAGTTCCGCAGTTGGGATACGAGTCTTGAAGATAAAGGTCTTAGAAGACGTCCATCTCCATTTGACAATCAGCCTCTGAAAACACTAGTCAAAAATTGATTAGGTTATTCGGAAAATAATGTTCGAGTGTAGAATACACATTTTGTATTCCAATACACTACTAAGCAAAATCTTAAAAGGAAAATAAAAATATACCTTTTGCGTTAGTAGACTCAGTCATCTGAGTATAGCTTTGAAAAATGAAAATAATTAAACGAAAAATAAAAATTAAAAATATTTTCAGTATTTAATAGGAAACATTTGAATGATGGGAAATGAAGCTAAATACTAGCTAGTCAAATGTTTAAGAGCATACATAAAAGAAGCCTTAAACAGAGGGAAAGAAGATGAGTCAATTCGGCTCTTAAAGGGACTCGGGCCCCACGAAAAGTCGGCTCTTGTTGTTCATAAGAAAGTTGTCGCTAAAGAGCACATATGCAATTCCCGTGCTTTCATTTCGGAGGAGAACTGTATTCTGATCTAGAGAGGAAGGGGCTTCGCCAGGTCTACTCTTCCCAATTCACGCTACCCATGAATGAATATCGGCGGAGGTAGCGGGTTAGGTACTCAGGTGATGTCCTGTTCATGGTAATTAAATTGATAATAACATGCGTTAAAAAAACACACAGACTCAAGCAAGATATTGTAAGCTTACTGGACGATGAGAAGACAAAAAATGAAAAAAAATGTTTAATAGAGATCGGAGAATAATGAAAATAGTAATTGGAAATGATGAGAGTTTAAGAACAGGAAGAGAATAAGAACTGGCACTGAAAAGGTCACAATTCGATATTTGAGAAAATAAATAAGCAAGTGGATTGACATATATATATATATATATATATATATATATATATATATAGAGTAATGGATAGCAGCTCGGTATGAATCCTCTTCTTCTCCCCCCAGATATGGCTAAATAGCAAGACAGATTGGGCTCTATAGCCTTTGATGGAAACTGGTCTACCACAGAAAGAAATGGCAACCTACTGCGACAAAAATCTGCCTCCTCAGCCGTGTATTGAAAGATACATGATCACCTAAGCGTGTATCACGCATGACACATAACTGACTGATGCACGAGTTTGTTGTTACCTGAAAATCTTCCATGCAAACAAAAACAGACTGTCATTATTGTTTTGTCCGTGTATTGCTTAATATATTGTAATGTAATTGCCATCTTTGATTATGGCTTTTAACACGAAAGCTTAGATAGGATTAAAAAATATTTATCAATATTGTGATTTTCTTTCATCTTTTAATGATAATGTTATTATGCTTAACAGACGATATAAAAAATATTTACATAAAATAGATAGACAAAACTTGTCTATATTATATAATGATACATGCATCAATATATATATATATATATATATATATATATATATATATATATATATATATATATATATATAAAATTCAAATAAATTCAAATGCCGTTGCGACGCGGTATACATAGGATGTACCAATCTAAGGTTAGAGACGAGGGTGGTGCAGCATGTTCCTGCTTTTTTACATTCAAGCAATCCCGGTCAGCCTATAATAAAAACAACTCAGTCAGTCCATGAGTCTGCAATTGGTCAGCATTTGCTGGACAATGATGCTTGCGCCTCTGAGTACGAAGACACGTGGTTTTCGGTTTTACAGAGCGCTCGATCATAACACCATCTTCGAGTTTCTGAAGCCGTCTACATTAAGTGTCAGCAACCCAGTCTGTACAGATAGAAGGGACATTTTTTTTTACGTTTCTTACGTCTTTTGGAGAGTCTGTGAGCTCACCATTTTCTATTTTATATACTCTTGTGGAACTATTTATTTACACCCCACCTTTTTCAATTTTAATTTTGTATAATTAAAATTTGTCTTTTAGTCGAGTTCCACCTTTCCCTGACTCATTTACTTTATTAAGTGTGTCTTTGTATTCATTTATATTTAATATTGCCAAAGAATATTATTGAAAAAACGTTGGCCGAAAGGTACCTTAGGTATGACGTCCGTTTTGTTTAAGGTTATATATATATATATATATATATATAAAGAACAGTAAGATATATAATCCAGTGTTCTTATAGATACTTTTATTTTTACAAAATAGTGCTCAATGTAAATTTACAGAGCATTAATATTATGAATTAATTGATTTAAAATATGTTTTTTTCGCTACACAGTTCTAACCATGTTTCAAAAATGGAAGTTGAAATCTCCGAATTTAATTTTGTAAGACATTAGTTCCATTTCATCCTCAAGCAAATGAAATGAAATGGAACTAATGTCTTTAATTTAATTGCAAAATTAAATTCGGAGCTTTTAGTTTACATTTTTGAAACATGGTTAGAACTGTGTAGCGAAAAAACATTCTAAATCAATTAATTTATAATATTATATATATATATATATATATATATATATATATATATATATTTTTGTTTGTTCAGGCAATTAGCTTCGCATCGACCCTACAAGCACAACCTGATCACAAGATTGAAGTCGATGAGCATGATGCTGATGATATAAAGAGAGCAACGGGTTGTAAAAAAAAAAGAAAAATACAGAGAAAAGAACACAATCAAAATATTTTAAGGTTACTGAGCGCTGAAAAGACAATATTGAAAAATGCAAGAAATGTTGGACAGAGATCAGAGAACAATGAAAAAAGAAATCGAAAATATTAACAAGAACTGGCTTTAAAAAACGTTATAAAAGTTGATTTGGAAAAAAAATAGCGAGTGGATTAACATGCAAAAAAAATTTGAATAGGTCGGTATTGCGAATGTCAGCAGGGAGAAAAAAAATGGAGAAAACTGCCTTAAAACATGGAAGCAGGGAAATGAGAGGTTCCCTTCATAGCTGATGATAGTGTCAAAATAAAGGAAAATAATTATTGTAATTTCTTGGATAAGACGTGTTTAGAGCGAAGCAGATTACAACAGAGACGTTTTAAGCTAATAACTATAATCATGTCAGGCGACACTTCTTCATATCCTGAAAAATTAACTATTCACCTTGAAGCAATAGAAATATGGTTCTACAGAAAGATACTGATAATACCATGTGTCAAATATGCTAGCAACGACGAAGTTCTAGAGAAAAAATGAACACTTATACTTAACATAAGGAAGAGGAGGCACGGTGGAGTAATGGATAGCTGCTTGGATTGAGGAATCGGAGAGCCGAGTTCGAATGCCAGTCGAATCGATTACATTCACTTACGTGCTAACACCCTTGGGAAAGGTGTAAATCCTCTTTCTTCTCCCTCCACCTATGGGTAAATAGCAAGGTTCTATAGCCTTGGATGGCAACTGGTCTAGGAGAAGGAAAACTCTGAATTCAAACCTGCTCTTAGAGGAGGGTGAATGGAGTCTCTCTGAGCCTTAGTTGGCAATCCATTTAGTGATGGTGTCACGATAAAAACGCCCTTGATAGCCCTAGCGAAGCATCAAGAATTCAGCTATTTGACAAGATTATGAACTACACCAATCAAAGTATTAGTGAGTTCAATCTCGGCTGATGCCGCAAGATGATGAGATGATTAAGGAAGAGACACGAGGTTTCTAGACATATAATGAAGACAGATTTAAAGTAATCTACCTGGTGAGCTCCAGTGAAGGGATGGAGGAGAAGATGACAGAAAAACAAAAATTATTAAGAGCTACAAAGGACCGGAAATTGTGGAGAGCCATGATCTCCAACGTCCTGAAGGGACGAGGAACATAGAAGAAGATAGGTGAAGGTTATTTGTACCTTGGAATTAAACATTGAATATATTAGTATTGTTTCTTCGGTTGGTGGTTTTAGATTGAAAGGACTAATATCGATCTATCGATTGCTTGATCGACTGATTTCAATTTTTCTATTCAGTAAAACTTAACCAGAACCCATCGGCCATTTTGGTAATATTTGACAGCTCAGACGAAAACTGAGCTGATCTTCTAGCGATGGGCATAGAAGAGAAGAGAAAGCGCCTATCACAACGTAATAGTTAGCAAGACATTCATGTAATCCGATTCGACTTCGTGATGTATTGCTAGGATGTTAGGGTAAGGTAGCGATTAACGGAATGTAAACTGGAAACGGCGAGGCAAGTTCAAATTCAGGCCTGGTCTGTTGCTTTTACTTTCGCAATAAGGCTCTTGTGGAAAAGGCATGAATCCATCTCTTCTCTCCTTCACACGGTCTGGGGCAAATCGAAGAGGAGACTGAACTCTGTAGATTCCGAATAGGAGGTTGAGCAGGGTAGGGAAAACAACGAAAGTTATTAATAGCTAAAAGAGGCAGGAAATTGTGTGAAGCCCTGTTCACCAACATCTAAAAGGGTCACGGCACACAGAAGAAGTCTATTGGCCACAAAGACTTTTTCAATGACACAAAATTAATTATAATGACTGCCAGCTTCTCCAAATATGAATCACCCACCTGAAAAAAGCAGTGATTCAACACACACACATATAACACACACACACACACATACACACACATATATATATATATATATATATATATATATATATATATATATGTGTGTGTGTGTGTGTGTGTGTGTGTGTGTGTTATGTTATGGTCCGGTTCCTTGTACCACGGTGATAGTCCAAGGTAGAACCAATAAAGAAGAACTCGAACACGGATATGGAATGACACAGATATATTACAAACAGGAATATATACAGAGAAGTAGAAAGTGTTAGTACGAACAATCAGGTTTAGTAGTAATTGTCTGAACGCGACTCTGTTTCGGACTGCCTCTGACTCGACTGACAGACTCATGACAGACTTCACTCGAAACTTCAGACTGAACAGTATTTAGTCACCCCACCTACGAGGACATCATGTGGCACAAGGCCGGTTTAACGTGGGATCTCCGAGCCCGTGGGCTCGGTCCAAAATATGGCCTTTGAACCCGTATAAACGGGTTGTGGGTCGGTCTACCTCCCCGAAAGGGACTCCGCCCTTCGGCGTAGCCTCGTTCGGGTTCCTCTCCGCCCGAAGGCAGAGAGTTCAACCGATCAGCCGGTCAGCCGGTCAGCCGGTCGTCCGACTTCAGACTGAACTCCCTACTTCCTCTTGTGTCGCAGTATTTTATGGAATAGTCCATTATGTTATTATGTGTAAGGTCCCATAACAATATATATATATATATATATATATATATATATATATATATATACCGGGTGTAACAGCAAAAATGTCCAAATCATGGAACATCATAGTTATCCATCATGCAACATGTTAATATCTTGAAAAAAAAAAAAAAGAAACAAACTGAGTTTCTTTTTTCCAGGTTTTCAGATCTTGACGCCATTTTTAGTAACAATCACTGAAAAATTCTCTGAGTTATTCAGCTAAAACTAGAGCAGTTTAAAATACTTTTGTGTCAGACCCATTGTCTTCCAACAATAAGAATGATGAGACGTAAAAGAATGTTCAGGCCTTTAATAATGGTACCAACTTTGGCTTCCATCTTCAAAGCCCATCAAGAGAACGGAGAATAAGATTAAAAAAGTAAGAACAGTAGAGAAGAAAACTGGATCAGGAAGACACAGCAGGAAAAAGGATCATCATTTCAATTTAGAACTAAAGAGATCAATTAGCAAAGATCCAACTCTATTCATAAGACGTTTGCCATGTGAGAGAGGAGTTACAGCAATGACAGTCCAAAGAGCAATGGAAAAAGACTTGAAAATTAAATCATATGTGAAACAGTGAAACCTTGTTTCACTAGAACAGAAAGTTAGAAGGCTGTAGAAGGCGAAGATCATCATGAATAAGTTGGAAAATGATCCTTGATTAATATATATATATATATATATATATATATATATATAATTGGACTGATGTGAGTTTGTGACCGTGGGTTTCGAGCTATTTGAGATCGTCAAACTGATAAATTTTTAAATTTTGGATTTATATATGGTTGCGTATATCGGTGTTTTATGGAAGTGTGAAGAAAAATTGTCGTCGGAACGCCACTCATAAGTACGAAAACATACATACATGCACGTGCACTCATTGACGTACGCACACACACACACACGCGCGCGCGCGCACGCTTACTCACTGGAGCTCACACAAACATGAACATATGTGAACAGTGTGGGAGTGAATAAGTGATCATACACATGAAAATATTTCATATTTTTATTTGTAACATAATAAATTAACAAAATGGGAATATATCTACTGTATCAGATTGCATATTAAAAATGTATGCATATAAAACTAAATAATATTCCATAGTTAAGAAAATATAGTAATATTTAAATTTTTAGGGGTTTAAAAAAATGGACGTACAGCAGAACAAAAACATGTTTTCTCCATTTAATATTTTGTTGCAAACCCTTTATTAATTTCAACAGAAACCAATCTCTACCTGTGGTCTTTAATTAACGATTCGCATACTTTAGTAGGTATTTTGTTCCATTCTTCCTGAGTAATTGTCTTCAGGTTTTTGATGTTTGTAGGACCTCTATCATGGATCTTATTTTTCAAAAACCGCCATAAATTCTCTATTGGATTCTTGGGATCATTGTCCTGCTGGAAGATCCAATCAGGAGGAAGCCCAATGTTCTCTACAGAAAGCGATAAATTTTCGCTTAGGATTTGTTGATATTTTTCTGCATTCATTCTACCGTCTATAATTGCTAGTTTGCCAACACCTCGCATCGAAAAGCAGCCTCAAATCATGATACTACCCCCACCAAATTTGACAGTTGGCATGGTGTTCTTGGGTACGTATGCTTCGCCGTCTTTCCTCGATACATGGTTCAGGGAATTGCGACCGAACAACTCAATTTTACTCTCATCTGTCCAAAGAACTCTTTCCCAATGAGAAGTTTACTTATCTGTATGCTCTGTCGGAAATTTCAACCTTTCAGAAGGAGTGGTGTCTTTCTTGGGGAGCGCGACTTTATACCGTCTCTGCGTAGTTCACTACTAATCGATTGTTTAGTTACGTTAACTCCTGACAAACTCAGATCATTCTGAAGGTTTTGTCTGATGGCCATTGGGCTATTTTGGATCTATCGCATCAACTTTCTTCGTAATCTGGGAGAGATCTTCCTGGGAGAACTGGGCCTGCCTTTGTTCTCAACAGTATTACGTCTTTTAAATCTTGCAATAAATGAACCAATTGTTGAAAAAGGTATGTTCGTGTCACTGGAAATGTTTCTGTAACTCTTTCCATTGTTTCATAGCTTAATAATTAGTTCTTTTTGAGCACAAGTCATTTTCTTACGTCTAGCCATTATTAAAACTGTTATCAGTGAACAGTGACGGTTAATTGATCCAATTTTGAACTGAATGTTACAATGGAGTTAATGAGAATATTCTAGAACACTTTAGAATCTTCTACTTTGAAGTACAACCAAAATCTACCGTATTATAATGCAAAAATTGATACTGTACGAAAACTTTTTCCACTATTCGAAATATAAAAAATTGCATAACTATCACTTAGCGATGAATTTCTAACTTTAAATTGCAGATTCTGATTCTATGCCCCCAAAAACATATATAACATTGTTAGTCGAGGTTTTCATTCGCTATAAGTGCTGTACGATCACTTCGTATATTCGCTATATATTGCTGTACGATCACTTATTCAACCCCACTATATATGAGCATCCATGTGTCGTTGCGTACATACGTACGCATTTGGTCGCTGTATTCAATGTTGGATTGTGTAGCGAATATTTTTTGTCTGTTGCACTTTCAACGCGCAGACAGTTCTTCTATTTTGTTTGCTGAATAATGTTTTCTCGCACACACGTATATACATATGATGGGGTCTGTGTAAGACTATGGTAGGTAAAAATTGCTATTATTTTTAATTTTTTAAGGCTGTTTTGTTATTATTTTAAAGCCGGTTATTTGCTTGTTTTTGGCGATTGCGCATAATTAAATGATAGAAACTCCAGTTTGTAGTAATTGTTAGTATATATGCGGTGGTATTAGTTTTGCTGGGGCAGGGAGAAGTAAGTATAATTGTGGACTGATACGGTAATGGTAATTGTGGTGCTGTAGTAATTGTGGACTAATGCGGCAATAGTAATTGTGATGCGTTAGTAATGGTGGGGGAGCGGGTAATAATAATAACAATTTTAGCAGCAAATAGTTATTGTAAAGTGGTAGAAGGGATCGTAGTAATGGTGGTGGAATGATAAAAACTATAATTATTATTATTATAATGATGGTAGTTTAAACTAGAAAATAATTGATGGTGTTATGTTGTTAGTGGTTTCGCTTTTCGTGTTCATAGGGCCAATTATGGTTTATGTAGTAGTCTTGGTTGGTACTTTTTTTATCTGTTTGGCATAAATTGTGATAATAGGTATTTGTTTTAATGTGTGCATTTAGAAATCATTTCTGATCTTATGTTTAGTAAATTCTTTTGTTGGTTATGAGAAATTATTGCTACCTTTCCATATAGGCAAGGTAGGCATTTCTTTGTAATGTCGTTGTAGGCAGGTGTGTTTTTATTTTCCAGTTTATTCTTGGTGTAATATTTTTGTCTTGTAGATGCCATATGTATGTGGATAGTGTAGTGCTATTTGAGTATTTTCTGTTGGAGAATGAAAGGTCGTGGTTGTTTCTTCTTTTATTGAATAGTCCCTCAGTTGCACCGATGTAGTACATTGTGCTGTTGTTTGCACTTACCTTGGCTTTATATATTATATTCATTTGTTGGCAATTTCCTTGCAGTGGACATGTTGTTTTATTTCTGAAGTTGTATTGAGATTCCTTGGTTGCATTATTGTAGGTTACTTTCTTGTGGCATTTTATTATTTGCGTTATATTTTTCGTGTAGTTGTAACTGATTTTAACGTTATTTTTGTTGAATATTTTTGCTACTCAGTTTGTTTCAGGGAAGTGCTTTTCTATTAAGTGTAGGAATGTCCTTCCTATATTTGTTTCCGTATATATATATATATAGTCAACAAGCGATGAGAGTTTGTTTCATTGTTGAAAATTGCGTTCAAGTATGAAACACATTGTAGCCGCTTGGTGTTAACGTAAGTGTCCACTTTTATATTCACTATCTCTGATAGTGAGCCCTTTTACCCATGAATATAACACGGCATGAAACATTTTTATCACACTCACACACATATATACTATGAACTCATCCGTTGATTTTGACGTATGAGGATCCGACAACCTCATTCAGTGTCTATGCTGGTGACCGGCATACAAGTCCATATATTGTGAGTATCTCGCGTCATAGCAACAGAAACATTTTCTGACACTTTTCGCCGTTGTCTTATGTCTCTCAGACGGTCAATACGACTGATTTCGAAATTTCTGATACAAATCTGGCACAGAGATATTTCTATCTAGGGCAATGCATTCGAAGTTAGCATGAGGCACATTGACAGCTGAATGTTTACTCTTTAGCTTGTCTTCATAGTCGAATCATGACCGTCCAACACTTTGCGGCCATTTGAAGGCCATGGTGTATCAGGAAATGATACAAAACATCAATAATCTCATGCAACGTATCATCAACGTTATTAAAAGCGTAACTCCAGCTGCGCTTCAAAGTATTGTTCAGCCGTGGAGCACGCGCATTGAAGAGAGTTTTCAATAGAATGGTAGTCATATAAAGCATATGTAAATAAAAATGTTTTTTCACATGAAAAGGTTTATCTATGTATGCAAATTTATGGGACAACCTGTATGCATATATATATATATATATATATATATATATATATATATATATATATATATATATGAAATGTGATCATCTATGGGTTATAATCAGACAGAATGAGAGATTGAGGAAAACGTTTCCTATTTCTTCCTTATCCATGTGTGTGTGTGTGTGTGTGTGTGTGTGCGTGTGTGTGTGTGTGTGTATAATAAATTAAATTTGCTGACATAAAACTGTCTCTATTCTTTATAATTCCCCTGTGGATATACTTCCGCAAAACCCAGAATAGCGAAAGTCATAAGTCAACAAATTTAATTCTTATGATTATTATTAATATCATTTTTATTATTACATAACTTCTTCTTCTTTTCTTCTTCTTCTTCTTCTTCTTCTTCTTCTTCTTCTTCTTCTTATTATTATTATTATTATTATTATTATTCTGTCTGTTCGTCTTCACAACGTTATCTTCAATAATTAACTCAGACTATCATATATCGAGAAATACAATTTCATGACACACATACACTTACACTTACACACACACACACACACATAATAATATATATGCACGCACACACAGACATATATATATATATATCTATATATATATATATATGTGTGTGTGTGTGTGTGTGTGTGTGTGTGTGTGTGTGTGCGCGCTCACTCACATGATTTTTCGCTATTCTGTATATATATATATATATATATATATATATATATATATATATATATATATATATATATATATATGTGTAACACCAAAATTGTCCAAATCGTGTAACACCAAAACTGTCCAATTGTTAGATTAAGATTTGAATCGTTGTATCTAAGAAATGATTATACATATCTTACTGGAATTCTCAGAGTGTTTTATAACACTATTGGATTATGAGCAATAAGAATGTATAATTACTCTCATAGCTTAACAGAAGAATCGTGATGAAATCAATCATAAACGAAAATGACATGTTCATTATTCATCATTCATAGCTAAGGATAGGAAGCTCATGAAAGATTAAAATAAAGTTTATATATATATATAAATAAATATTTATATATATATATATATATATATATATATATATATATATAAATATTTCGCGTACGATTTCATTTTTAATATATATTCTTTCAGAAATATTTTGGATCTTTTCTAATTGATCTCTTTATTTCTAAGGATGATCTTCTTCCTGTTGTGACCTCATGATTCAGTTTTCCCCTCTACTTTCCCCAATTTTTTAAAAACTTATTCACCGTTCCTTGATGGTTCTTTAACTGGAAAACCAGAGTATGAAAGTAAACTTCTGTTTCCTGACAGGTTTCCTCACCATTGTTCAGATTTCATTTCGGCAAAACCTGTTCTTTTCGTTGGTCTTCTTACGAAAAATGGAGTCGACTCTCATTTTTGTAGAACAATCCTGTTGTTACTTTCAATTTACACCCGATATGTATTTGATGGAAAGGAAAACGTCTTATGGATTTAGTTGGATCTTTTCTCTCGCCGTATTTCGATTAACTCTTTATTTATATATATATATATTATTTTTATTTCCCGCATTTCTCTCTGTTTCTAAATTTTATATTTCTAGGCCATTATTTTCCGATAGATTTTCATATTTCCTATCCTTCTTAATTTTTTTCTCGCACAGTCGACCGGTTTTTTCCGCTCTTTTAACTTCAACCATCTGTTAACGGGGAACACAAAATTGCGCCTCAAGAGAAAAAAAAAAGTCTGTCATGGATGACGTGATGAATGGACTGGGCCCGAAAAATATATAATTATAAAAACCGATACCAACAAAAGATGGCTTGTGAAGCGTTGGAGTGACTAAATACAGTTCAGTCTGAAGTCTGGAGTAAGTCTGTAGTAGCAAACAATCTCTTTGTTTACAAAAGAAACAGTTGCAGGTCGCCTGGACCTGATGTACAAACCTGATTGTTCCAACATCTTAAGATGGAATAATGATTGGTCCTTCCTCTGGCCAAACGGAAAACCAGTTCACACTGAAATCCATCGTCACAAACACTACTGTGGGATTCTTTAAACAAAGTGATATCCAGGCAATCGAAGGGTTGACCCATACAAATCTGTTTACGAATGGTATTTTTCGCCCAAACTTCTTTTTCAATGCAAAATTTTATTCAGTATTATTTTAGTCACGCTAGGTCTACTTTTCTTTCAACTTTTCTTTCCCATTCTTTTCGTTTCTCCTCTCCTCCTCCTCCTTTTTTTTTCCTTCTCTCCCCTTTTTACAACACCAAACGCTGTGTCGTTCTGCCTATGTAGTAGCATCCACAATTCGCATCTTTGTTGATATAGATGCGTATATTAGGAAATATATATATATATATATGTATATATATCGGCAATTTTTATAATTATATTTTTTTAGCTCGCTTTTCGTCTATTCATCATCGTCATCCATGACAGTCTTTCGTTTTTTTTATATATATCTTCATAATTTGTGTTCCCCATTTTTCTTTGAATATTTTTTGTTTAACATTTTCTGATGAGAACTGGGACGAAACCGGTCGACTGGTTTCCATATGTTTTTAATATTAAAACATTAATAAATTGTATCTAGTTTTTATTTTTAAATCTATCATGGCCTATAATATAAAACACAGGAAGTTTGAAAGAAAATGCTTTTGTTATGCCATAATACGTTTACTTTGTATTGAGCTGTACTGTTTCAAACATTTAAATATACATATATATATATATATATATATATATTATATATATATATATTATTCTTTTGTTAAATATATTATTTATCCTGAATTGCAGTTTAGCAAAAAATAAATTAAAAACTGCGCATTTGGAAAATATCTTTATTTTCAAATGTTTTATGGACATAAATTTTTCACCTCAAAGATGACAGCCTGTTATGTTTTCATAGAAGTTTGCTATGCGACGTACTTTCTATCATCTAGATTTTAATAATATATGTTTGCGCTGTCTATTCTCTTCTTCCTGACTGATTTGTCTTCGTATCTCTTATGAAGAGAAAAAACTCTATCTTTTTATAAAAAATTATACAAGCTGTCCTCCTCTCTTTTTTACAAAGAGCAGGTCGCCTGGACCTGATCACTTTCTAAAACGGAAAACCAGTTCACACTCTCTTTAAAGTTCCGCAATCGAAGACCCATTCTGCTTATTTTGTTTAATTCTCCACCCTCTCATTTTATAATTATATTTTTTTCCAACTTTTACTCGCTTTCTATTTGTCTATTCTTCCCCGTTACTTTCCCATATTTTTTCATTCTGTTACTATTTTGTTTTTCAACCTGTTCTTTCTTTCTCTCGTCCTACTACTCTTTATTATTCCATCTTCTTTCTCACTCTCTTTTCGCTTTCAGTTTTTCGTCTGTTACTTCTTCTCTTTTCATTTTCACTTGATTTTCCCAACATTTTTTTTTCTTTGCTTTCCTTTTACTTTCTATTTTATCACTGACGTTCTTCTCCGTTGCTTTACATTCTATTTCGCTTTATCTTGCCTTACAGTCTCTTTTTGTTCGTTCGCTCTCTTTATATCTTTTTCTTTTTCCCTCTCTCTCTCTCTCTTTTTTTTTTTTTTTCGTTGTTTTTCCTTTTCGTGCTTTTGACCTTACACTTTACTCTTCGCTTCATTTTTCTAATTCACCGACTTTTTCTCCTTCTCTTTTCATTCTGTCTCTCTCTCTCTCTCTCCTTCGTTATTCTATTCCCTATTTCTACATGTCTCTTTTTCTCCAAAACTGCTTTCTCCCATTCTTTCTCACTTGATTTGTCTTATTCTTTCTTATTTTGACTGCTTCTCCCACTCTCTTACACTATCTCTTAATCTTTCGCTTTCCCATTCTTTCTGGATTTATTGTTCATTTTTGTTATTGCTCCCTATCCCATACGCCTCTCTCTCTCTCTTCCCCCCTCTCTCTCTCTCATTCTTTTTTAAATCTCTTTTCATCTCCCCTTTTAAATCTGGTATTCTTTTCGTCTCACTTTCTTCTCGGAACACATAAATACCTCTCTCTGTCGCTCCCATTCTTTATCACTCTTTTGCTCTTCAATTTTTCCTTACACTTCTTTGCTCCTTTCTATCTCCGTCTCATTCCGAAATGTTCATATGCATATATATATATATATATATATATATATATATATATATATATATATATATATATATAAAAAAGAAGAGGTTGTAGTGGTTCCAACGAGAGAAATGTATGTATATTAAAAAGAAGAGAAGAGAGCTGCCACAAACGTTTTGGGTTGTAATGTGTTTTTTTTAGGAAAAAAATATTATGCTTTATTTTCCATATATTTACTACACGTGTTTCTGGTCTCGTGACCGTCTTCAGGTAAAAGCGGAGATTTCCACATATTATTAAAAATAATTAATTTTTTCCTTATGTTTTTCAATGTTAAATATTCTCGATATGAGACGTTCCCTGTTTTTGTGTTAGTAATCCGAATGTCTTTCTTGAATTGGCAATGAAGAGTTCTGCGCGAAGGGTCATAAAACAATTAAAGTTGGTCCAAGAGAAATGATGAATTGCTTATCGGCATTTTATCATGTGTGTGAGTGTGTGTGTGTGTGTGTTTGTGTTAAATCAAAATCCTGGTAGGCAGTGACTGACACTGACTGCCAGTTTAATGCTTTTGCACGCAATCGTCAGGCGGCCAGTGGTATTTACCAACCTCCCCAATAGCTACGATGCTGCACAAGGCCAATTTTATGTGGAGAGATCCCGAGCTCGTAGACTCAGGCAAAAATTCCCCGTAGACCCCGCATACACAGGTTTGTCTGTCACCCCAGATTCTGCCCTTCGAAATATCCATGCCTGTGTGCCTCCCTGCCTGAAGAGAGAGAGTTCGACAAGAACTGCGCCCCAAGTGGTATTTACCAACCTCCTCACTAAGCACGGTGCGGCACAAGGTCAATTTTTATGTGGAGACTTTCCGAGTTCGTAGACTCGGGCAAAATTTCCCCGGAGACCCTGCATGCAC
This sequence comes from Acanthosepion pharaonis, assembly GCA_903632075.3. NCBI lineage: Eukaryota > Metazoa > Mollusca > Cephalopoda > Sepiida > Sepiidae > Acanthosepion > Acanthosepion pharaonis. The sequence goes on along the minus strand of CAHIKZ030004634.1, from coordinate 3,833,135 downwards.
GAGGTGTGGATTTGTCTACCACCCCAGACGAGACTCTCCACTTCGGCATAGCCTCGCGTGGGTTCCACTCTGCCCGAAAGCAGAAAGTCCGACAAGAGCTGCGCCCCAGGCGTGGCCCGCTTACGGTGTCGACGGCGGTCGGTCACAGTGGCTGTAATTCACAGAATGGTTACCATATATACCACTAGGCGAGTTCAATATGACAGACGGTGGACAACCACACCGTCCCATGGCTGGGTAAACATTATATATATATATATATATATATATATATATATATATATATATATATATATATATATTATATACCATGATTAACCTCACCTTGTTTAACAATAGGAGTGGCGGGCTGAAAGTTTTTAAAAATAGAACGACGCCCACTCGAATTCCAGCCGTATTCCAACACATGAATGCTCGGAATAAACGCTGCTACTAGCATTCAAAACAACACAAAAAATATCTCTCAAAAAGTCAAAACATGAAGACAAACTAACAATGTCAAAACTTTTTAACAGTACTGTTTCCTGGTCTAATTCAACTCTGACCATTAACCTTTCATATATATATATATATATATATATATATATATATATATACTATAGTAAAAAGATCCTTGTAAACAAAAAATTATGAATTTTATGTGCGTTTAAAACTCAGTAAATTTAAAAATAAGTTATTCCAAAATTCGCTTGAAGATGATACAGAACTAATGCTTTTAATTTAATTATATAGTTAAATTTTAAGTGTTTAGCTTCGGCTTTTGAAACATGGTAGTTACTGTGTAGCGAAGAAACAATATTTTAAATCAGTTAATTTATAATATATATATATATATATATATATATATATGTCAGGCAATGCACACCTATGCAGGCAATGCTCACCTTGAATAAAATAGATCAGCAGGTACTTTTTCCTTCTGTGGCACAATATGCACCTATTCAAAAAATTATGAAGGTTACTCGGATTATTATGCATAAAATGCAGCATATTTTATTTTATTTTTTTTTAGATTTACTGCATAAAGGTCACAAGCTGCCAACCTTGCGTAATTACTAACGGTATGTGATATCTCTCTCTCTCTCCCTATCTCTCTCTCTCTCTATATATATATATATATATATATATATATATATACGTGTGTGTATGAATTAATATATATATATATATATGTGTGTGTGTGTGTATATATATATATATATATATATATATATATATATATATATATATTATATTTATTCTCAGAATCTATTCTTAATTCTAGCTTACGAAATTTGCCGCACTCTAAGCACTTTAATTTCCTTTTTTGGGTTTTTGTTTTGCCATCTAAGTTACTGTCGTATTACTTCCGACTTTAATTTCTTTTCCATACCGTGTATTTCTCTTTTTCTGTTTAATGGAAAGATAGTAATGTAGGTTAATGGTTGCCTCTGTGCGAATGAAGAACTATCCAAGTAACATCTTCCCACACTCGTAGTCGACGTCCACAATCTAGTTGACTGTTCTTTCGAAGCAATGAATGATGTCTTGAAAACATGTCGTTCCCCCAAATAGTAACTGATCAGTCATTCGCCTCCACCGCCCTAACTAGTCGGAAGCAAATACTGATTTTCTTTCTTTCTTAAGCTTTTCCTTATCCCTCTCTTTCTCTCCGAAGTTTATAGCAGACTTACCATTTATATTCTACCATTGTTTATTATTAAGTCCCTTCCTGTCTTTCTTCCGGCCCATCGCCATTATTTCATGGTTCCGCATATTATCTCCGAATTCAGAGATTCCATTTTTTTCTATCTTTTCTTCTCAAGATATTTTTATTTCTTTTATGTTTACTCCACAATACACGGCCCAAAAGCCAGACAAAGTAGACTGTAACTGAATGAGACTGTTGTATGAATGGAATGATTTTTTGATTGTTTAACGGCATATCAACTCGTTATGGGTCATTTAATAGCGAAATTTAATTTTCTTGGCAGCTTTGTAGTAATAAAAGTATATGTTATTCTGCCTTCACAATTGAATACATGGTAGACGTTACTCAACTTTTGTGAATATATATATTGGTGCGGACTTAATTGCAAGTGGTCATGACGTGTGTTTTATGTTGAAGTTATATGTTGGAATGCAGTCTGATTTCTTTAACAAATTGTGGGATATTATATGATTAATGCCATGAACGTTTTCTTTCATGGTTGTTTGGTTGATTTTGGTTAACGGCATATCAACACATCTATGAGTCATTTAATGCTGAAATATAGATATTCTGAACATAGTTATATGACTTCAAATAAATATATTTTAACCGCAATTGTATGCTTTCAACTACAGATAAAATTTATTGTTGTCCCTTCTGCTATAAAATCTATTGTTGGAAATTCTATTATGAAATATTGTTATAGAGGAACAATAGCAGAAGGAATATATATATAGGAATTAGCGAGGGGTCTAAGAGATCCCTATACGGATCACTATTCGGTGGGTACTTTTCGAGCGTGTATTAGCGAGCAAATAGTACTATTAGTGCGAGGGATATTCGAAGGCGTCTGATACCAGTTTTGTTCAACGGCGTTACTATAGTTGTATCATCGATTACAAAGTCTCTCCTACAAAGAGCATTGCGAAAATGACCACGAGTATTCGTCGGCATTACAAAATTGGCAACGGGTGTTCGTTGAGATCACAAAAATAGGAGATCAGAGTAGAGCAACAATTGATGATACAAACGTTTTCCAAAGATACAGGGATCATTCATCCAGGATTGCTGTCTCAACGGCCAACCGGTAACTCAATGATTCACGTGGTTAATATTTATACGTATTGATTAATTTACTGAGCTATTTGTCAATGATCAAAGGTCAATGAAGAAGCCGAATACAGAGTTATGTTTGCTGGTATAATCATGAACGAGAAACATAGTATAATCATAAGCAAGCTTGTCTAACTAGAAGAATTACAACTGTAGTGTCAGTACAATTCTCACTGGGTGCTTCATATTTCCAGACTTTTGCCACATCTCAGCTCCGCGCTGAAAAGACCACTTCCACGTGGTGTAATTGTAAGCAAGCCTATCTCACTAGATCAATTAAAAATGAATATTGGCTTCGTTCTTAACTGATGGTTCCATAGATTTGGCCTTGTGCCAAATCTAGGCTAAGCAGATAAAATGTCCATTGATGTACCAATATTTTTTAGGCCGTTAGTCATCATGGCTTTCCGCAATTTCCCGTCCTTTGTATTTCTTATTAAAATTCGGCCTGTGCTATCTCCCTTAACCCTCTTCTGACAACCATTTAGACAGACACGTTAAGTCGGTTATGTTTTTTTTCCCGCTTTCCCTCCTACCGTCAATATATTGGTTGATTGTTCTTGTTTATATATATATATATATATATATATATATTATTTATTTAAAAATATGATTCCAACTCGCGACATAATATATATATATATATATATATATATATATATATATATATATATATATATATGTGTGTGTGTGTATTATCTAATGCCGAAATTTAAATATTTTGCACGTAATTTCTTTTCGAGATAAAAATGGTTTTAGTGATACACGTCCTACAAATTAACCCTTAGATGGGGGAGAGGACGTGGGTTGAAACATTTCTCAGTGGTATTTACACGTAAGTGAGTTTAACCAACGTAAGTGGAATTGAAACGCTCCGATTCATAATTCCGAGTCATTATCCATTACACCACCCGCACATCCAAGCTTCCAACACATGATATCCCTAAGCGGTCACTCATCTAGGTACTGACGAGGTGATTAACATCGGTGGTCGTACGGGGATCGGTGTTTCAACGTGATGGGGCGGTAATCCTTCAATAGGTTTTGTGAGTACCAAATTTTCCAAGCCCTCTTTCCTCATTATATGTCCTAAAAATGTCAACTATCTTTTTGATGTATATATATATATATATATATATATATATATATATATATAGTTAATTTATGAAAAACTAGGTAATCCGCATGGGTAAACCTAAGGAGGATAAAATCCAGAGAGGTCAATTAAATTTAAATTTTAAGTTATATATATATATATATATATATATATATATATATATATATATATATATATATATATATATATTCATATTTAAATTATATATATATATATATATATATATATATATATATATTAATTATAATATATATATATATATTCAATTTTAAATATATTAGATTTTAAATTATATATATATAGATATATTAAATTTTTAATTATATATATATATATGAAAATATATATATATATTAAATTTTAAATTATACATATATATATATATATATATATATATATATATATATATATATATATATATATATATATTAGTCTCCTTTTTGTTTCCATTTTCTTAAAAATTTCGTCGATTTTCTTACTTGTTCAGCTCATAGTATATCTTTGCATCCTTCTGTAGAAATTCTTTTCTGTTTGATCAAGTCTTTTGTACGTCGGCGAGAAGATTTTTCAGAATTCACTTACCATATTGTAAACAAGTTTAGTACTCTTTTCTTTGTCTGTAAACGTATTTTCCTTTTTCTTAATACTCTGTTTAGTTTCTGTCCTAATGAACCTTCGAATTTCAGTGTCGCACTTTACGTCTTGTGATACTCAAATTTTAAATTTTCACAGATATTTACATTTTTGTACTTTTTGCTTGATTTTGAATATACAATTTGCACTTTTTTTAGGTTGGGCTGTTCCGTTAGCTGACAACCATGTCTTCTTGCAATTGATGTTTAGTTCTTTTTCTCTTCTCTTAGCGCATGTTTTCATGTTCGTCTAACTTGCAATTTCATGTAACTGTTTCCCGCTTTTTTAAGGGTTAAGATAATTTTATCGAATTAATTCTCTATATGAGCCCGCTTAATTCTAACTGTTGTAGAGTAGTTAGCACCCCTTCAGCACTCTACCATATGGCCTGGCTCATAGCTTTGAAGCTGATTAATATTTAGACTGATCGTACTTCGTTTGGCTACACAGCATTTGACCCTCCTCTATTCCTTGTAAGTTGTCTTGTTAATTGTTTCGTAACTTATTGTTTTGCGTTTTTTTGTATATATCCGTTAGCACCGGATACGGTGCAAATGCTGTATAGCCAAATGAAGTAAGATCAATCTGAATTTTATTTAGCTTATTATCAACTTATTAATCAACTGTTGAAGTCCTTAATCGTAGACTATTTATGGCTATAAGCCAGGCCATCTTATAGAGTGCTGAAGAGGTGCAAGCTACTCTACAACACTAACTGTGTGATCCTCTTGTCAAGATTTGTGTCAGAAGAATACTTTTAAGAAATATTTATGTCACTGGAACTTTAAACTTAAAGTTACTACATGAGCAGCATTTCGATGCCGTAAATATATTCGCCAGAAGTGCAGGTAAGAGCCTACATTTCATCCGACTGAATTATGTTTTTTGAGAGAAATCTATTAAAACATGCATAGTTTTAAATCCTGTTCATTACACTAAGTCTCTTCTGGTACCAGCGATTGTGTTTATCGATTTTGTGTGAATGCAATGTATGGATAACGTTTTTCATGCTCTGATTTAATCCCGGGGTTAAGTTTATTCGTTTTCGAACCGTGCTCCTGAAATGTGGCTTTGCACTTTCCATTCACCGTAAGAATAAAACATGCACAATATTAACTCATCATTATTCAGGGACTAGTTTCTGAAATTAAACTTCTCTTGTTCAAAAATATAAAAGCGGGTAAACCAGAATAACGTGGTTAGGATCGAATGGACATTTCCAATGCGAAAACTGAAATATTTTTAACGATGATTTTTAAAATTTCTTCTTCTTCTTCTTCTTCTTCTTCTTCTTCTATGTGTTGTGTTCCTTCAGGATGTGGTCGATCATGGCTTTCCACAACTTCCTATCTTTAGTAACCATTAATCTCTTTTCCTACTCTCAACCATTTAAAAAACCTCTCCTGATCGTTTCAAATGATCGTTTCACCTGATCCTCTAGCATTCCCTCATCTATATGCGTGGCAAATTCTCCAAGCCTTCTCTCCTCATTATACGTTATGCGCCCGAGAAATTACAACTGTTTCTTTCTGATTCTAGGTATAAGCGTCCTTTTTGTAGAAAAAATTCTACAGAAATATATCGCTATTTCCTTAAGTCTTCATGTATAACATTTGTTACTTATATATTTTCTGTCTGAAAGCTTATGCAGAATAGCACCTTAATATAGTTTAGATTTTTACTCCATCACAGAAGAATTGGTATTTGCCAGTCTTGGTGAGTGATATTTGCTGCTTTTATTAACCCCCAAAACAGCGGTTGTCTAGCAAAACGTAGGCAACATTGTCTGGTGCTCCTGCTCGATATTTAGATATACATCCACAATGTTATTGGGGCTGGGCAGGCATCTAAGTTTCAGTCACTTTCCCACCGCCGTAACGCAGCTTCCCTGTGCTTTTCTATAAATACTTGCTTTGTAATTGTTTTGATAAGCTTTCCTCTATAGTACCACGAATTTATGAATTTCAGCGCAGTACTAGATTGACAAAAGCGTCACATCGATTTACATTCGAATTTGCTAGATGCAACCGTAAGTTTTATGCTAATGGCTTCTTTATTCCGACTTCTTGCTTTCCAGTTAACGTTGATCTTCAAAAATCTGTATGCAATGTTAATCATTATCTACTGTCTTCTTGATTCCTTATCCTTTATTGTTCTCTCTCTTTAATAACATTTCTCTTTTCCTTAATCTTTCCCCTTGAGTCTTAGTCACGTTAATGACTTGGAGTGAAATGTTTAAAAATCATGATTATTTCGGTTTGAAAGCTGGTACCGTTTTTCTTATTGTCCATATTATTTTTGGTATGTTTTGTTTGTGGTTTTGAGTGTATAGTTTGATAGAGTAATATTGTTTGTATATTTTCTATTGCTAAATGATATCTTGCCTGAGTATTTTCTCTATCTTGTATTATATCAAAATATTTCTTTGCGTTTCCTTTGATTCTTACCGTAGCTTTGTACATTACATTTTGTAAGCAGTTACCACTTGATGGGCACTGGTATTTTGTCCCGCAGTTAAAGGTGTGTGTGGTGGGTGTCTGTGGTGTCTCAGCGATTTTCCTGTTGTTTATAATTTGGAGCGTGTTTTCAGTACAGTTGTAGCTAAATTTTGGGGTATTTCGTCTGAATATATTTCGCAGTTTACTTGATTTTGGAAAGATTTGAAGATTGATGAATGTAGGTAAAGTATTGTTTTTACATATATATATATATGTGTGTGTGCATGTACGTGTGCGTGTGTGTGTGAGTATGCCTGTGAACAGGCAGATAGATGTGAACTAGATAGTTACATAGATAGAATGATAGCAATCTATATTAATATTTTATATATGTAGGCGTGTTCGTCGAGGGAATGCAGACTTCTGTACATTAAATTTTGATTTTGATCTCGCCGTTTGATCAGTCAGTTTGCAAACCAATACTCATCTCTATACTTGCGATATCATTAGTCAAACCAGACGTTGTTTTTTCATACATGGCAATGGCTAATAAAGTAAGTCATAATCATGTCTACGCCTTTTTCCCCCTTACTACACCGAACACCACTGCATAACAATTTTATTAGTTCAATTGAAATAAAAATACTTAAAAGCTTCAAATCAAAAGAAAGGATTATATATATTATGCACAATCATACTTTTACTAGTGACCGTGTATCTTTTTTTCTTGCGTTATTGCACTTAAAAGGTCATATAAAATTTATGGTTATATCTGTAATTTAATGGCATTGTTTGGCGGTGCGCCAGTGTTCAAAATTAAATCTGTACCTTGAATTTAATCTTTGTTTGAAGTTGTTGATATTCCTTCCGTACTAATGTCATATCGCTCAATGAGATATTTTAAGTGTATCTGCCTCAGCGATATTATGGAGTCGGGTGCGGCTTCAGCCTCCACTCCGATTTTGGGGAAAAGGCATGAGAAGTCTTTTAAGACCCAGGGTGTTTTCAGGGCCTTAATCTATGATAATGCTATAGTGGTGTGGTGTGCTGAACCAATTTTCTGAAATCATTATAGGTAATGTATTTTCAAAATTGATCATAAAACTTCATTGTCCGTTTCGTTCGAAACGTTAGCTCCTAACACTTTGATATCAACTTTATATGCGGAAAATTGTCTATAGGTAGCATTCCAGGAATTAAGTACAAGTCAAAAGCAAATAAAAAAACAAAAAAAAACAGCGATAAATAAAAATGTGTTATAATAGCAAAAAAAAAAACAAAACAAAACAAAAAAAAACAAAACAAAAAAAAAACAAAACAAAAAAAAACAAAAAACAAAAAAGACAAAATCTTTACAGTGAAATGACATATTTTTTCCCTTTATGGGAGGATTAAAAAATATTTAGGTTTCTTTAAAACTTTAGAATCAGTTTGCGACCGCCACAATATTCTATTTAATCTCATCATTTTAATATCTTCTCTAGCCATGCCCACTCACTATTGCCATCTAATTTAACACCTCCCATTTTTTGTCTTCTAATATAGGCTTGCCAATTATGGGATCTGTTTTAACATTTTATTTAGATCACTACCACTACCACCACTTTTAATATTTTAATTAGACCACAACCACCACCACTTTTAATATTTTATTTAGACCACACCACCAATTTTAATATTTTATTTAGACCACACCACCACTTTTAATATTTTATTTAGACCACCACCACTTTTAACATTTTATTTAGACCACCACCACCACCGCCACTTTTAATATTTTATTTAGATCACCACCACTTTTAACATTTTATTTAGACCACCACCACTTTTAACATTTTATTTAGACCACCACCACCAACACTTTTAATATTTTATTTAGACCACCACCACCACCACTTTTAATATTTTATTTAGACCACCACCACCAACACTTTTAATATTTTATTTAGACCACCACCACTTTTAACATTTTATTTAGACCACCACCACCACTTTTAATATTTTATTTAGACCACCACCACCACCACCACCACCACCACTTTTAACATTTTATTAGACCACCACCACCAACACTTTTAATATTTTATTTAGACCACCACCACTTTTAACATTTTATTCAGACCCCCCCACTTTTAATATTTTATTTAGACCACCACCACCACTACTTTTAATATTTTATTAATCCTCTTCCCAATATTTTGTGGCGCAATACCTGACTTGCATATTTGGACCAAAGTATAAACAGTCTGGGGGCCACGGTGTAGTAATGGATTGTGGCTCGATTATGGAATTAGAGAGCAGAGATCGAATTCCAGTCCAGCAGGTCAGATTAGCTTCTATGACCTTGAGTGGCACTCAGTCTGCTTGAAGATAAACAGTGAATTCAAATTAGCCTGAAAAATCCGGAGGGAGCGACTCGAAGTACTACCTGTGGCCTGCATTCTCTCCCCAGACATCCAATGACTTGTGTATCCTGGCATTGCAGGAGTAGGAAGCGAGGCTTGGTGTGGCTCAGCGCAAGCCAATGGAAAAAAATCCAATCTGTTCAAGGCACGTAGCTGCACTAGATTCTCGGTGGACCAAATATATGTAACAACTGAGAATAACACCATAATATTTTATTTTAATTCTTAAGATTTCGCTTTCAGCGTCTACTAAAAACAAGAGTTAGAAAGTTGGCCTAACAGACGATTGCTGGTACGCACTTTCTACGAGGGTCGGCTGAAAGTTTTTTGGCTGACCAAAATACTTTCATGAAAGTTAATCATTTTTTCAGCATTGATTTTATTCAACTTTTCTTTTAAGTTTTAAGTTCTTTTGTAAAATAAAGATAATATATATATATATATATATATATATATATATATATATATATATCCTTCAGTATAATAAGCCACACACACACACACACACACACACATATATATATATTTATATATATATATATATATATATATATATACCGTGTAACCCGGATATAAGAGAGTTGTCGGGACCGGAGAAGTCTCTTATATCCGGGTTTCTCTTATATCCGGTTTTGGTTTGGTCTATTTTGTTTAGGTAAGTATGGACTCTAATTTGGGACCAGAGAAAATCTCTCTTATATCCGGGTTTCTCTTATATTCGGGTTTCTCTTATATCCGGGTTTCTTATATCCGGGTTACACTGTATATTATTAAATATGCATATTATCCCTCGGAGTTTCTTGTACAACACAATTTTCAGATGATGAGTTGACTGATCGTTACGTAATTTAAATTTTAAGAAAAATATCTGGTGGACGTAATGTTGGCATAGTCCATATAATACTAGGATTACAGTTTTTACTTTAATAGTATATTTTACATTTAAAAAATATAAGGATTTTTATTTTATATACAAAAAAGAAACTAAATTTGTGAATATTAATGTTATTTTAAGCATAAAGGGAGATTACTTGGTTATTTAGCAATTTTTTTTTTCATAAAATTTTAGTTAAAATCTAAGAAAGAGAAAGGTTATAATTTACATTGGATCAACGTTGTCATCTACGAATGAAAAGTGTCACTGCTGACACCAGAGATTGAACGTGAATCTCTAGAGAATGAAAATATAGACCGCCATTTACTATACTTACAGATATCATGCCACTGACTGAGTGGTTA
>CAHIKZ030004634.1:3812500-3817500 GCA_903632075.3 Acanthosepion pharaonis | reverse complement strand
TAACGTGGTCTGTCTTTTTATTCAAACATATCTGCTCTGAATTTTACATTGAGCTCTCTAGATATCATCCTCCTTAGGTCTACCCATACGGATTACCTAAATTTACATAAACTATATATATATATATATATATATATATATATTGAACAATAAGAAAATAAAAAAATTAAAAAAATTAGAAAATAAAAAAATTAAAATCTTTAGACACACTGGGTTGTAGATTAATATTCTTTCGTTTTTTTTTTATTATTATTCCATTTAGATTCCTCGACTAGTTTCAACCGAAATGGCCATCATCGGGAGGAGAAATATTTCTGCTTGCTGGTAGCAGTGAACTACAGAAATGAATGTCTTTTGCTGGAGAAAATGAACTTTTGTCTGTAGTTTTCATTTGTTTTTTTATTTTTTTATCTTTTTCACATGAATCTTTTAACATTCCTTGTGTTGATCAAACAGTCTCTTTTAAGTTGTTATTTGAGATAAGAGCTGGATAGATACATGTTACTCTGAATTCTCTGGTCAGTTTGACAGTTTTATTGGACCTGGTGAGGGGATGTGTCTCTGTTTAGTGTTTGTGTGTGTGTTATTTGGTTCTTAGGGAGTGAGTGAGTATGATATGTGTAAGCGTGTGTATTGCTGTATGTGAGTGTTATAATTTGGCTCATTAGGGAGTGAGTGAGTATGATGTGTGTAAGTGTGTATATTCGTGTGGGTGTGTGTATAAAGTGTGAGGCCTCCATTCCTCCGTAAGCATGTCTCTCTTGTGTGGGTGAGAAATGTGGGTAGGTTTTGATTTGTTGACTTATATATTGTTACTATCTATATATTGTTAAATTTATGATTTAGCCCGGCTGGGTATTTTGTTTTTAGACGTTGTATCCACTTATTTTCATGGGACTCTAAAATCTTTCTAATGTTATCTGCTCTGAACTTTTCTATTCTCTCAATTATAGTGAATTTGGCATGGGTTTTGAAATCATGTTTTTCCAGGCGGAAATGCTGTTCTAAGGTAATAATAAATATATATATATATATATATATATATATATATATATATATATATATATATATATATATTATTATTATTATTATTATTATTATATATATATATATATATATATATATATATATATATATATATATATATATATATATATATGCCAATGAAAAAAAGTCATGAAGTTAATCAAGTTACTATAAAAAGTATCAAGATTGAAAAAAATTGATTGATTTGTCTTTTACGGCCTGTCAACTTTTTGTATGTTATTTAATGTTACAAAAAAAATTCAGAATGCAAGAATATTTCGAGATCATAATGATTTCCTGATGCAAGTACTCCTAAAGGAGCTTGGGAGAGAAGAGATCGATTCCTACCTCGGGCAAGGGTATTTTCAAGGGTGACTCTAACGAACGCAATTGGGATTAGAACTCAACTCTTCGATTTCCATTTCCGGGCGGTTATCCATTAATCCAACCCCAGATGAAAACTTACAGCACCTGGTATTCTAAAGCGGTTACCCATCTAAGTACTGACCATGATCGACACTGCTTAACTTCGGTAATCATACGGTAACCGGTGTTTCAACGTGATATAGAAGTAAGCCAATTTTTTTTTAAAAAAAAGAACCATATCAAAAGTAAAACAGTGCAATATACGCAGAGATGCTTAATAAAAATAATGAAATTCTAATTTTGATACTGAAAATAGCATTTTCCATTTGAACCTTTTGAGTTTTTGAAACGCTGAAGATTTCTCCTTTTGATACCTGCGATAATCTCATCCTTTTAGTAATTGTTGCTTTAACCGTTTGGAATTAGTTTCTTCCTGATTACCAGTGTAATTTCTTTAGTAAATCTGCCTTGTAAATGAAAGTAAAACTATTTCAAAGGAATTCATTCCAAATATGATATTGTTATTGTTTCAGTAACGTTTGGATTAACAGCATTCAGTTAAGAGTCATACGGAATACAGGCTAGGGAGATCATGTCTCTTTCAATTCTTGACTGAGTAAGCAGAAGATTTTCTCGCAGTAGGTTGCTATTTATGTCTGAGATCGACTGCTTGTCAACTAAAAAAACAGCGTTCTTCTATTCAACCCATTGCTGGGAGGAGTATCAATGGATTCATACCAATGGTATTTGTGCATAAATGATTGTAATAAACCCGACTAGAATTCGAACTCGGGTCGCCGATTTCTCCTTCTGTGTCTTTATCAATTACATGTGTTAGTGAAACAATATTAATGTCAATTTTTTTCTTGATCATTAAAAAAACATTCTTATCTCTTTGTCTGTAAACTTTATTGTAAGATAATGGCCAATGAATTCGTTTATTCACAATAACAATGCAATAGAAATACACTGGTTAGCATATATTTTCGTGAAATGCTGGAAGCAGCCTTTCTTGATTAATTTGAAGGCGCCAAATCCAAAAATGTCGTCCATTTTTTTCATCCTAGTTACTTTTTTGTACCAAAATTCTTCATTTTGGCAAAAATTATCATCTTAACGATTGAATTTATTTTATCGTGTAAATTCACGACTTTGATGAATAGAGAAATGAAGCGTGAATTTACTTTATTTTTATCCATCTGCGCATATATGCAGTCGGAATATTCTTGGCTCCCAATCGACAGGCTGTCATGTTTGTCAGTTAGGCTCTTTAAATAAATTAAAATTTCGAATATGCTTTGAATGATTTAGTTATAGTGGCCAAGTTGTTAGGACATTAGACCATGAGACATACACATATCCTACCATGATATATAGATGTATTTAATTAATTAACAGCTGGCTACTCGTATTTGAGGATAGCCTTCTTCGGCTAACCAATCCCTAATTCAGACGCTCGCTCAGGAACATTTATGTTTGTCCAACACCCACGGAGCCCACCTGTGTTTTACACTGCAACTATGCTGAACAGACCTTAGTTACAGTTTCTGGGAGAGAGTGTGTTATCTAGCATGATCAACAATCTGAACAAGGCCAGCAGACAAAAACCCTCGGTCCTGATGACGTTCTGACTTTGTGCTAGCACAGTTACGGGCGGCCATCAAATGTTCCGTCTACTTAATTTCACTCATAAAGCTTGGGTCAATCCGTGCTATGGTTTTCAAGTACTTTCCAAGGGTGCCGCACGCTGGGATCTACCCCTCCAGTCTGATAACATCAGGAAGTATCCTACCTGAAAAATCAACCCTGGTGAGATTCGAACACGGGTCACATCGTCAGAAAGCGAACGTTCTAATACGTGCATATAGACATAACCATGATATTTTTTTATAAGAGAATAAAAATGCCAGATTTCTTTAAACATACTGGTTAAGGAATACTTTATTTTTTTAAAATTTTATTTAAACAGCTACACTCTTGTAGTGAAAGAGATAATCTAAAGGTCCCTGGTTCAATCCCGGATTTCGGCACCATGGCTGGGGTCGGACCTTCTTTGACTTCAATTGGTTGAACAACTGCGGCCACTGGTTCATCAGCCTCTTTTTCGTCGATCATGATAGCACGTGGCAACGCCATGGCGACGGATGGCGACACATTATTGTCTCTCGGAGTAACATTGTACCAATACACCGCAGTTGTTGAACCAATTGAAGTCAAAGAAAGTCCGACCCCAGCTATGGTGCCGAAACCCGGGATTGAACCAGGGACCTTTAGATTATCTCTTTCACTACAACTCTTTTTCCTATTTAGCCTCCTCAATTTAATATCTGCTTCTGCTACGCTCACTTTTGCCGCCTAATTTCTCCCCTCACACTTTTTGGCATATCCTATAACCTATGCCAATTATGTCGTCCAAATTTGCCGCTCCTACTTTTAAAATCCTATTTATCCTTCACACACCACTTTTAATAGTTTATTAATCCTGCCCCCATTATTCTGTGATGTACTCCCTGACCTCCATATAAACATGTAAAGAATGTCACAAACATTTTAGAACTTTGTCACTATAATTATGATTAATTTCATTTATTGTTGGCCGTAGTTTTTTTGTATATGCATATTTTAAACGTTTGTAACAACATAGTTTTAAAATATCTAAATTGTAATTGTTAAAAAAATACAATTCTAACAGAATGTTTTAAAACACGTAATTACAATTTTTAATAAAGATTCTTACAATTTTTAATAAAGATTCTTACAATTATGAATTATCTCCCTTACATAGTGGTAATTTTTTTTTGAATTAACTGAGTGCATTTCATGCATACACACAACATTCATAACTGTCAAATACATTAGTTCTTTGTCTTAGCCATTCACCCCTGAAGATGATCTTGGATGAGATTGAAAGTACTTGGGGAAATTAAAAACTAAGATTAATTATGGCTTCTTTCTTAATCAGTTTTGTACCAACACTAAGAAATTGAATTGTGAACTTGAGAGGATTAAAATAAAAATAAACATATGTCTATATTATTCAACCAATTATGCCTAAATATACATAGAGGAATACCTCACCCTATGTCGTTAATTGATTCCAGAGGTCACGACTTAGTTTAAAAAACGACTTAAGTAGAAATAGCCGCACTATAAATCGAAAATAAGCACACCTATTGCATTGCCTATTACAGTATTTATTATATGTAAGTAAAATATTCTGAATAAAATAAATAATTTCCATCTTATCTTCCAGTGATTTAGACTTACGCTTAGCTTTAGAACATGCACTGGGACTTTTCTACGGAGCCAATGTATCTTCAAAATGTCTTAACTCGATAACTCGAAACAACTTAAGCCGAAGTATCACTATATATATATATATATATATATATATATATATATATATATATATATATATATATATATAAGGGATAATGAATCAGTAGCGCATACGGTTCGTAGAAGTACGTGGACTGCAGTCAGTCAGCCAGACTAAAGTGATACTGAAGGAGAGGTGATACTGAAATTTGAATTTGAAATTATTTTTTTATATATGTTTTATGTATATAGTCTAACCAGTATCATTTAGTTTTTTGGGGTTTTTTTTT
>CAHIKZ030004634.1:3790000-3807500 GCA_903632075.3 Acanthosepion pharaonis | reverse complement strand
CATTCCTCATTCATACAAATGAAAAAACGGTTGTACTGGCAATAAACGCGTCAAAAAAAAATAAAAATGGAATGCTGTCTGCGTGAAGGCATGCAACTGAAAAGTGTTTAATATGATAGTAATCTTGCTCCCATTGGAATTTTCTATTAATTGGTTAGTTACTAAGAGGAATCAATCAACCAGAATAAATCTTATGGAACTCTCCTGGCTTTCTGTCAATTTTCCTGTGGTGGGACGTCAATGGTTTGCATACATTATTTTAAGACATTTTTATGCTCATACATTCTTTTTATAGATACAAATATTTAAGTAAATGCTTTGTTTATAATAAACAGTATTAGACAACATTTACCGGCCTGAATGTCCGAGAAATGTTCATAGAAAATATGCGTCCTCCGACAGGAATCGAACCTGTATCTTACAAGGAACCGTCATATAGCCTGACGTGCTTTACCAATTTAGCCACAGAGAAGCGTTTCGGTTAGCATGGTCGATTTAGATACGCATCGGGCAGTTATGAATGTACGAGAGAAAATAATGGAGAATTGTAGTTTAAAAACAGTAAAATCGACCTTAAGATACGTAAATATCCTCATGCGTTTGAAGGATCGAAATCTCAGTAGAACCTGTATATTTTTTCCTAATGTACTCTTTATGATGCCTGTGGAATTACATTCGTTTGTAATAAAATGTTCTGCAAGCTGCGTTGATGTCACATTGTTGCGTCGTTTGAGCAACTCAAAAACAAAATCATTTTTGAGATTTCTACTTCAAGATTTTGGTAGTGATATAATGGAATATGCATACACCTGTTTTCCCCTCACAGGAATATGATTGGCTGGTGTCCGTCATAAATACCGACGGACGTGTAGGTACAACAGAGTCAAAAGACTTAGTCTGAGAGCTAAGTCTATAACGACGCCCATTGGACTACGCCATTGATCTACACTTCTTACCTGCAACTACGACGCGTACCAGTCGATTACTGCTACCATATTCTACTTGGTTATAGTAGCCAAAACCACTTAGCTACTTCGTTCAAATATATCCCTTTCCGGGACATATCAGATAGTTTTTTTGAAAATAATTAAAGATACATTACAATCTGCATTAACTTCTAGGCCAAGGTGAGTTATTATTATTATTATTATTATTATTATTATTATTATTTACTTTAATTTCTGGTGTATACTCATTTCTTTTAGGATCCCGACTGGAAACCTAAGGTCAGAAATTGCATCATGACATTTTTCACTGAGCAGTTCTGAAAAAAAAAATCACACATGTTTCATAGATAAAGCCATTCGTTAAGTATGGGCTGTACTTGGGAATTATTTTCTATTTCTTTAAGGCATGGGTTACCAGGAATTTGTTCAATGAGTCATTTGGAATCTTTTCTAATCGATCTGAGGTCTCCAGATACAAGTGGAATTGTTGATGTCTGCATGTGCCACATTTCTAAGATTTCGATTTCAAGGTCTTTTTATTTTGATAGGTTTTTGAAGATCTTCAAAGATACATTGCAGTCTGCAGGGACAGCTATTTTAACAAGAAGGCACATTTTGTCTTTGCGGCCTCTAACCACGATGTTTGTGCGATTTTCTTTAATTGTGCTGTCTGTCTTTATTGCAAAGTCCCATAAAAATTTTACAGATCCTATCTATATAACCGGCTCTGTGTGGTGTTCATACTAATTTTTTGCAGTTTCCTTTCCGTAAAAGATATAGATTTTCCAGTGGAGATATTGGCCCACTCTGTCGTGCCGATTTTGATATTCAGTGAGTGCCAGTACCGTGCAATCTGATACAAGATGGTCAATTGTTACTTGATATTTATCGCAGAATCTGCATTTGGAACTAACACAATTTTTCATTATGTGTTCTTGGTAATTTCTAGTTAGCAAACTTTGGTTCTGTGTAGCAAGAATTAACCCTTCCCCTCATAGCTACTGATGCGTACGGGATTTGTCTGTTTGCCAGTGAAACGGCTTATCTTGCCATAATTTCTGTATGTGATCGATTTCATTATTATTATTATTATTATTATTATTATTATTTCCTTTGATATCTAGTGTGTACTCATTTCTTTCCGGGTCCCGACCAGAGACCTAAGGTAAAAAAGGGCAATATGACATTTTTCACTGATCAGTTTAAAAAAATATTTTACACTCATAAATCCCTTCGTAAGGTTTACAACAGTTTGTTTGGTATAGGCAAATTATTGACCATGAAGCGGTTTATCTTGTCATCTTTTCTCTATCTGGTCGGTTGCATTTGCTTTTGCTTTCTTTTTTAAGTATTTTGTAGCTTCAGCCGGTGTATTGTCCTTTACAGGCATTTCTTCACCCACTCTAAACTCCATTTTGAACTTGATGGCTTCCTTTATTACTGAATGTCCTCCTTTGACACATATCATCATTCAGTCTTCTGTAGTTTCCAGGTATCTTTGAAGGCTAATTGTTGTAGTTTTGTAAGACAGTTCTAACATGTGGTGGCAGGTGAGAAACTTCCTCGTTTTGGCGTCCATTTGCTTAATGTCAGCTATGGTCCAGTTAAGGATGTTGAAACTGTATTGCACCACAGACACATCCAATGTGTTTATGGCAGATATTTTATTTTTTTAAAATTCATTTTGACATGCGGTACCAGACGTACACCCCTGTAGTATTCTTTTCTTACCTTCTTCTTCTTTTGGGTATACTGTATACCATCTCCTTCGCAAATCCCTAGGTACTTATAGGCATCATCTTGTTCCAGTTCCCTAATCTTTGTGACAAAATCTAAATCTATTGAGTGTGTTTCTATAATTCTTCCTTTATTAAATGTTACTTTGGCACATTTATCTAATCCGAAATCCATGTCGTCATTGAAACATTTTGCAGTATTGAGGATACTCTTCAATTCATTGTTGTCTTTGGCAAAGAGTTTGAGATTATCCATGTATAGTAGAAGATTGAATACTTTCTTGTTTAGTTTGAAACTATAGCTATTGTTGTTTAGTTCATGCGTAAGGGAGATTAAGAAAAGACAAACAGGAAGGGGTGACGGGGGTGTCTCCTTGAAAGATTTCTCGTCGGATATTCAGGCGGTTGGAGATGGGAGTTCCTCTGGTGCGATTTAGGTATAATGTGCTGATCGACATTGCCATGCTGTGTTTAAGGAAAATTACTATCACGGGGGAGACTTTGTATATTTCCAAGGTCTTAAGGATCAAAGAGTGTGGCACGCTATCAAAGATATTACGGTAATCTATCCATGCTGCGCTAAGATTTCTACATCATCCCCTGCTATATTCCAGAATCATTTTGTTTATCAGTATTTCATCAACAATATGAACCTCTCCTGCATTCCTTCTCTTCCAGCGGAATAATGTAGTTTGCTTCGAAAAAGAGCAAGTACGGTTCGTCAGGCCAGACGTGATCAATTTATACGTGGTGGACAGACATGTTATTAGCCTATAATTTTTCGGATCATCTGTTTTATTCTTTGTGTGTGTGCGTGTGTGTGTGTGTGTGTGATATGTAATTGTAATCGTAGAATACCCTCCCCCGATCGTCTAAGATTTTCAACACCGCGGCTGATCGATGAAGATCGCTTTGATCTCAGACCTGCTCTATCCTACGTTGTGATTTAAGTTTATTCATAGGGAGGCCAAGATCGAATTTTCGCAGGTATCTTCGTGTCGGGCTGGTCCGAGCAGGGCGAAGACGTACAGGAAACAAAATAACAGTCGAATAAATTGAAAAAAAAATGTAAATACTGTTTACTCCGTAAAATAATTGGTTTATATCAGAGTTCGCATGCAATTAGTTATCAGTTCAAACCGCATCTAAATCGGAAGGGATAATATTGTTGACTTGGTAAAGTTTTGATCGCTGTTTTGGTAAAGTACAGCACAAGGATGAAATTGGGGAGGGGTCTCTTTGGCAGGCAATCATGTGGGTTATACCACGACCGGTGGCTGGGACAAACTCTCTCCCGTCTCTCTCCTGTCTCTGTTTCCCGTGTCCATCTGACGAATGCGCGAGAAACGTATTCGTATTTATTGACATTCGCTCAAACTGGTGCGGGGCACAGAACATAAGTTGATTTTGCTAAATCCCCATTGTTGTCAGCTTACTTCATAATTCTGGGAAACACTCTTCTTCCCCTCTCTATTATTATTATTATTATTATTATTATTATCTATCACTAAACCTGCTCAGTGAGCATGGATGGCTCATCCACGACCTCCTGGTATTTCAATTCAGATTGCGACCAGGAGAAATCAACTTTCCCTTTACAGCTTTCATTTTCAGCTACGTAGAACACATGTCAGTCACCATTGCCTTCTAAGTCTGGATCATTTTCCACTGTTCAAATCCTCGACACACCAATTCCAGGTGTCGTCTTATATGCGAATTAAATCGTCAATCTTTTCCCACAGATTTTAGTTATTAACCCTCTTTGTTCCATAGTCTTTTCGTATATCGCTCCGTCTGTATAGAAGAAAACTTTTTTATGTTTTACCACGGTAACAACAAATAGTATCACATAATACCTTTATTATTATTATTATTATTATTATTATTATTAATTTAAATTTTAACAAATTTAACTAATATTAAAATTCTACTGTTATGTAACTGTAAATGATTAGAACATTTTAAAATTATATTCTTCGTAATATTGTGTCTCCTTTTCTATCTTAATTCTCCTGTATCTTGGTTTTTATACTTTCTTTTTTTATTGCTAATTTTCGATTATGGCGTTTTTTTTTTCTCAAGTTCCCTACAGCTAAAGTCCATTAATTAACCGAAAAAAAATATATTTTAAATATCTCCGCCTTCTCTTCCCTTTTTCTTACACCACGGTGCCAATCTAAAATGTCTGCCGGCACGAAAAACTCAGTTGACATTTTCTTTTCCTTTTGCTCGTTCTGCCTGTTTTTTTGCTTTCCACTCACTTATTAAACAACCAAACCTTCCATTTTGTTAAAGTTTCACGTTTCTCAAAAGGAGCCGAGAGCGACGAAAAGTAAAGGAAAGCGAAAAAGAACGCATTCATATTTAGTTTTTCTGAAAATAGGTTTCATATTCTCAAATAATTAAACTACATATGTTGACATATATGAAGAAGTAAACGCGTGGTTTAGGGAAGGTGCTACTTTGGTTGTGTCCGCTATTCATTCGTGCCATCGACTTTTTTTCTCTTCGCACAGTGACATACGGTAAACTTACGGCCTCAGTATTTAACGGCAAGAAAATATGATAATATATAACTTTTTGTGTTGCTATCAGAGAACTCTTATTCTTGAAAATCTCTGGTTATGACACTAATATTATAAGAGGTTATCATGTGTAGATGTTAAAGGTTTCATTCCCTGTTGATTCTTTTCGAACATTCACACTTCTTTGAAATCCTTGTTCACGGGACCAATATAGGATTAGGGAAAAATGTTCAGATGGTGAACGTTCAGTTCTTCGTAAATCCTTTCAAAACTTCCGCAGCTCTTTGAAATAACTGATCACGTGACCAATACAGAAATACGGTATAATGTTTAAATACTGAAGATTCAGTTCTTCGTAAATTCTTTCAAAATTTCCTCATGTCTTTGAAAATATCTGTTCACGGGAGCAAAATAGAAATAGGGTATAATGTTTAGATGCTGAAGTTTCAGTTCTTCCTAAATCCTTTGAAAACTTTCGCATCTCTTTGAAATCTCTGGTCACGGAACCAATATAGAAATAGGGTATAATGTTTAGATGTTGATGGCTTTTCATTAATCCTTTTTGAACTTTCCCTTCTTTTTGATATCCGTGGACACCTGGGCCACTATTTACACTATTTACATTGTTCGGACTGTTGTCCTCAGCTTTCATGTCATATCCACGACTTTTCGACAATTGTACACTCCGGCATTCTTCAGGTGATTCGACTTTCGAACCTAACACTTTATTTTGTCCACTGGGGTAGATTGTTCTAGGTCCACGTGCCATATCTCTTCCGAATATCTCAGTTTCAGTTATTGTCCCAGGGATACACGGGCTAGTGGATAAAATTATTGATAGAAGTAATCCAGTGACTTGTGCTAAAGTAGAGGTGAACAAAAACTTGGGCAGTTGAGTTACTAAAAGGAATTAACTGAATCTGAAATATCCAGAAAATTCATGGCACGTGAAACTAGAACAATCTTTTCCCGTGGATTATAAAAAAGGGGTTCGGCTCGAAATTCCAACTTATATCACCTGAAGAAGAGCGGAACGTACAACGCCCGAAACATCGTGAGTACGACAACAAAGATGAGAACAACAGCGGAGGAAAATATTTATTTTTGCATCAAAGTGAAGGAATGCTTTTTTATACTCGAGGTGGTTGGATACTTACTTTCCGGTCAAAACGGAGGAACTTATTTTTATACTCGGAGGAAAATATTTTTTCCTGTCAGAATGGAGGAATGCAATTTTATATTTGGAAGAAAATATGTATTGCGTGAATTCGGACTTATAATTTTTAGAACTTCTGCCGTGTTTCATCGCAACCCCCCCGTCATTACTCCACAACTATTAAACATTATAATGCGGAAGCAAAGACTATATTCCGGTGGTAGGGTTTCATATAGGAATAAAGTGTCGCTGCCGACACTTGGACTTGAACACAGATCGCCATAGAGCAAGCACAGTCGACCTCATTTTGAAATAATTAGATAACGTGACGGGTAAAGGAAAACTAGATATATGGAAATTAGCGGCGTCAGATCGAGTATTTTTCAAAGGCGTTACTATCATTGTATCTGTGATTTACAAAGTCTCTCCTACAAACGGGCATTACATGTAAGAATTAGTGAAGGAAAACGATAAGAAAGGAGTAAATATCAATTGCAAGAAGACAGAATGCTAGGTTGTCAGCAAAAAGAAGGGCACAGCACACGATTTAAAAACTGGAGATACCAAATTCATGCAAATACAAAAATGTAAATATCTAGGAAGTATTTTAACAGAGGATGAAATATGTGTCACCGAAATCCGAAGGAAGATTGGGATAGTAAAAGATGCCTTTCAAAAGCTAAGTAATGTATTAAGAAACAGGGAAATCTCGATAGAAACAAAAAAAGAGAACTTAATTGTTATGTAATACTGGTCCTTCTATATGATAGTTAATGTTGTTCAGTCCCCTCACAAATGAAGAGACTTGAGGCAACAGAAATGTGATTCTACAGAAGGATGCTGAGAATTCCATGGACTAAACACGTGAGGAACTATTATGCTTTAGAGAAAATGGAAACAAAAAGACATTTATGTTTAGCATCAAAGTGAGACAAAACTCTATGTGCAGAAAAAGGCGATAGAATCTCTGAGAATAAGTAGGCCATGAAAAAAAAAAAAAAAGACATCTTCTTGAGTATGGACATTAGCTGTTGTAAGGTAATATAATTTAATTTGATTTATGATACCCCACTTATCTTATATCCTAACGCACTTTTCTCAATTACAGTTTTCTCTTTCTTTCATTCTAAGTGAATGAAGCCAGAGAGAAAGAGAGAGAGAGAGAGAGAGGAGAGAGGTGGGGATGCTCTCGGTGTAATGTTACTACATTATAAATCAATATGTAAAATGTTTAGGCAAAAGCCTATAAATTTTCTATTTCAGTATAGAGCAATTCATTAGAGAGAGAATTAAATAAACAACTTCTTTTTGTCGGTGGTGGATAAAAACAAGAAATACAAAGACTAAAGAAAATTCAGTAAATTTCTAAGCCCAGTAGGAGACATTTTTTTAACGCTATCAATCTAATAAAAGACTAAACTATTTTCGTCCACGATGCTAGTGACTGTTTTAGAAAGTTGTCAAATTTAAGCCGTCGTAATTTCTTAAGTGACTACCTACAAATATAGCGTTCTTCAGGTGTCCGATTGTGTACAGAGGGAAGAGGCCGATAAACAACATGTACAGAATGAAGCAAAAAATATGTGAGGATTTGGAAACTTAGACGTCTGAAGAAATGAATGGATATTCCATCACTGAAATAAATACCATATGGAATGAAATAACAGCCAGACTTACCATATCGGATAAAAAATAAAATGACAGCAAGACTTCAGAATTATTAAGAAAAGACAATCGATAACGAAGAATATGAAACGTAGCAGCAGCGGCAGCAGCTGGCAGGCAATGAGAACAGGTTCAGATGCCAAGTTATAGAGTCAAGATTTTCTACCGAGATTATAGCTTAAATATTTAATCATTTCACCCGCAAGCAAGGCCATAACGCCAGTAAATCCCAAGAGGTTACTACGTGTGAAATGGAATAAGAAGATTTTAGAGAGGATAATTGAGGAAAGAGGGCAATAACAGAAGAGAATACAAGAAGACAAAAGATGGCGATTGGCGTTGTATTTAAAGTTTTGAAGAACATAGGTGTCAGGGAAGCAAGAGAGTTCCACACGCGAGAAAAGAAACAGAATTCGCAATTAAAGAACTCGACCATAGTCGGGATCATCGAGTCAATTCGAACGATCATTTCCTTAGCCGCATGGGCTAACATAGAGTTTTGAATTCCTTCCACCCAAGGCTATAGAACCCAATCTATCTTACTATTTACCCATAGGGAAGGAGTTGGATTCATACCTTTCCCAAGGTATGAATACAACCCAAGGCATTAGCACGTAAGTGATTGTAATGAACACGACTGGAATTTGAACTCGGCTCTCCGATTCCTCAATCCAAGCCGTAGTCCATTATTCTACTGTGCCTCCTTGCAGTTACACCTGGCTATTTCAATGGTAAAATGATGAGACCTATTTGCGAATCTAGTAGTGCGAGAGGGCCAGAGAAGAGAGCGATATTTATTTCCGCTTATTTAGAGACAATTTGGCACAAGGCCAAAAATGGGGAATGGGGGGAAAAGGACGGTCTTCTTCTGTCTTAACTTTAAGTTTAGCTAGCCACAAACACTGTCCCAAACATGCCACATTATTCCTAACACCAAAACAACACATTCTTCCTTAAATTTCTTACTACATTCACCATAATACCTCATTGTCTCTATGAAAATCCTAAGTAGTCCTCATATGTACAATATGTTGTAATAACCCACCACCACAATCCTTAAATGCTGCAGAAACATCAGTTAACAGGACGAAATCAATGCGGGTCTATAATAATATAAAGCGTTCATTGATCCCAAGCGCTCATACAGACCCGCGTTCAAACAAACACAACAGCAAATAAGAAAACACACACTCGAAACGAAAGGCGCCCAACATCCACCAGGGATCTGACATCATTGACCACCAAACGAGGGAACGGATGGGAAATTAAACTAAAAAAAATAGAGACAGAAATAAAAGGGGGGGGGCAATGAAGAAACCAGGGAAAAGAGCTCATTAGAACAACTGCCATAAAACTATTTATAAAAAAGACAAGGAGAAGCCATGTCACGGTGACTGGAAAGTGAGTGAAGTCGAGATGTGAACACAGGACCGAAAAAATTATATACTGTTCTTTGGATTTTAGCTCCAGACCATATATGGCAGCAATATTCAATGCAAGGATAAATGGTATATTTAGATATGTGTAAAATGGATTCTGGTGAGAAACAACTGTCCCTGATGAAAGTTTTGATTGGTGAATAGGGTGGGATAGTAATTGCGAGTTCAAGTCGTGGATCGAACACCTAGAAATGGATCCCCTTGAAACAGGACCCGCAGTAGAAAAATAACCAAGACATTGGACAGAGGATCAAGAAAGATCTAAACACGGAGATTAAACAATGTCGACATACTCCAGAAGAAGGCGAGAGGGCACAAATGTCGAAACGTTTTGGTAATACTAAATGATGAGGATATTAGTTCGAATGTAAATAATGACTCTTGTTGTGGTGTCCTCCCTCTAAAGAGTATATGTTGGACTCTTCCGCCTACTATAACGTTAGTAGGAGAGACGGCCTTGGGTGAACAGTCGAATAGATTGAACGCAGGATCAACCGACACACACTCACTAGTCGTGTAATACTCATCTGTTGTACTTACTGTTTAATATATGATATATCTGCAACACTTATTTTTTTTTATTTCCTTAACACTTTACAACAACTCTCCATCACAGAAATTCGGACAAAAATTCGAAGTTAGCTTAAAAGGAAATACTCCTGCTAAGTAGCTGCACGCCCAAGCTTCTTGGCTTTATGATTAAATGAAGGGTTCACTTACATTGGCCAGATGTAGGAGAGTCAGTGACGACCAGCTTTTTCGCCAAGTACTAATGTAATTTTTGCTAAATAAACATTCCTATGCAGTTTGGAACCAACAGTGAGAATAGAAATTTATGAGGTCATTTTTATTAATTGATTTGCGGTAGGTACTTAGTTCTAGGTTAATATTCGTACGGTTAGACATGATATCGCCGAAGGTAATATACTGTTTATTTCTGTTTCATAAGTAAGTTCTATCGTGCTTTCGTTTTTGTTCAGTTTATCTACAAATTCAGCTAATGTTCTTTTGTGGGGATACATTAATAGAGCGTTATCATTAGATCAAAAATATACTGATTGTTTAGGTAAAATACCTTGGTAACAAGCAGAACCAAGAAATTCTTAGACAAGGTAAAACTTCGCTAAAAGACTAACCAATCTCTAATCCAAAATTCTGTATATAAAAACCATTGTTAAATATGAAATCGCATTGTTGCCATAGTTATCACGACGTTTCGGCCGTTGTAAGCTCCGGCCTTCTTCAGGTAGTTGGAATATCGAATGGATCCTAAAGAAGGCCGGTTCGTACAACGTCCTATACGTTGTGATAAATATGGCAACAAAGATGAGGTCAATAGACGAATAATGTAAATAGTGTACATAATACCTCATCTCAGAAATATAGACAGATACTGAAATCGCATTGGTTCGTGATGAGTCGGTAAATTTTATGATTTTAGCTATTGGTAGGCAGAGGTTTATTTTCTATCGTGTTAAATGCATTTAAAAAAGAATAATTAATTGTTAACTGGAATGTTGATATAAAGTAATTTAACATCTAACCTAGAATTGGGTTTATCTAACATATTTATCTCCCTTCAGATTTTCGGCCAAGTTGCTTAAATATTAAATATGTGACAAAGTAAGTAGAATTAGTAAACAGAGAAATTAGATAGTGATATGTCCCGGAAAGGGATATATTTGAACGAAGTAACTAAGTGGTTTTGGCTACTATAACCAAGTAGAATATGGTAGTGGTAATCGACTGGTACTCGTCGTAGTCGCAGGTAAGATGTGTAAATCAATGGTGTAGTCCAATGGGCGTCGTTATAGACTTGGCTCTCAGACTAAGGCTTTTGACGCAACTGCCCCACGCAGTCACATGTGGCACAAAGCCGAATTTAATATGGGGTTCCCGAGCCCGTAGGTCCGGCCAAAAATTCCTCGTGGACCCCGCATAAACGGGATCGGGTCTGTCTACCTCCCCAGACGAAACTCTGCCCTTCGGCATAGCCTCGTCCAGGTTCCTCTCTGCCCGAAGGCAGAGAGTTCGACTAGCGCAGCTGGGAAAGATCCCAGCTCGACTCTGATTAAAGACCTTTGATTCTGTCGTACCTACACGTCCGTCGGTATTTATGACGGACACCAGCCAATCATATACACAGGTGTACGCATATTCCATTATATCAGATAGTAATGAAAACAAATGTTATAAACTAATAGAATATCACCCTAGAAAAACCTATATGTTATGCTTTATATAAAACACAAAGCAGGTATTCAGATGTGCCACAGGATATCACGTATTCGCCGCGCTCCACAGAAACTCGCAAAATCTAAAGAAAAAAAAATTTAACACCTCTTTCTTGAACAACCAGTCTGTCATATAATTCGCCAGACTGTCACATAAAGTTCACCTTTATTCCTCGAACCATTATAAGATGCAATTGACTCATTTCTCATGATAACCTCCAGGAGAGTGACTAATTGTTGGGCTAACGCTTTCAGCTGGCATGAAGTAGAATAAAGTATATTGAATCAATTGCTAAGTCTTCAGCTAAGAAATTTTGTTCACTATATGAAGCAAGACATTTTTTTCTCTCGCCAGAATCAGTCTTACATATTTAAAAGTCTGCCATTCCTACTTGCTTTGAATATTGTTGCTACTTCTGGTCCGGTCTGGTCTGGTGTTCCTGTAATATATTTAGAGATTCTAGATAGAATCCCCCCAAAAATCTGCAATGTTATTGGTCCTACCCGGCATTTCAGCTTCAGTCTCTTTCCCACCGCCATAACGTAGCTTTCCTGTGCATTTTCTAAAATATAACTTCAAGGTAATTGTTCTGGGGTACTTTCCTCTAAGGTACCTTGACTTTATGTATTTAAGCTCAGTACTAGATTGGCGGCGATGTCTCATCGTTTTACACTTGAAATGACTCGATGTAACCGTAAGTTCTATATTAACAATTCTCTCACAGTTGTTGCTTGCGGAGATCACTTCCGGTCTCTTGCTTTCCAGTTAAGTTTGATATTCAAAAATTTAAATCCAATATCATTCGTTATCGTCTGCCACCTTAATTCCTGTTCTTTTATTGACTTCACTTGTTTATTGTTCTCGCTTCTTAATAATGTTATTTTTTTTTCATTTTTTTTTCACATTTGTAGTAAAATATCCGTATGTTCTAGTACCTATATTTTATGAATTTAAGTGCAGTACTAGATGGGCAGCAAGGTCTCATAGTTTTACTGTCGAAATGGCTAGATGTAACCCTACATTCTATACTAACAGTTCCTTCTATCGTACTTCTCGCTTATGTAACTCTCTTCCGGATTCTTGCTTCCCAGTCAACTTTGATCATCAAAAATTTAAATGAAACGCCAATCGTTATTTTCTTAATTCCTCTTCTTTTATTCCCCTCTCTAACTAATAATAGCTTTTTTTTTCTCATATTTTCTAACATTCAGTAAACCCTTGCATCCTAGTGGCTTCTTGCCTTGCTTGCGGTGAAATCCTCATAGGAAATTGTCAACTTGATCAGACTCTGAAATAATCAAGAATAAGGTTCAAATGTTTTCTCAAGCACTTCACTTCTCGCCAGCTGAGATTTCCTTGCAGATGCCGACAGATACATCAAAAGAATTCCAATCAGCCAGCAAAACTGATGGAAGAGAAAGCAATTGCACCCCAAGTTTGCATGAAACGGCTACAAGAATCAATTACTTTCAGCTTGTTTAACCATAGCAATATGAGACGCTTGTAGCGTAACTGATACCGCTGTTGAATTTGTAATGAGAGAACTGAGTTCAAATACCCGCTTATTTTATTCCATTCATTTTTGCCCAAATACCCTTATGAAAACATCTCTAGCCTTCAGCAGTGAACGTTATAATATTTTGTATTTTAAGTTCATATATATTTTTATTTTATATTATTATTTTATATTATATATTATTTTATATTATATAATATTTTATATTATATATTATTTTATATTATATATTATTTTATATTATATATTATTTTATATTATATATTTTTTTATTATATATTTTTATTTTATTTTTATATTTTATATTTTTTATATTTTATAATATTTTATATTATATATCATTTTATATTATATATTATTTTATATTATATAATATTTTATATTATATATTATTTTATATTATATATTATTTTATATTTTATAATATTTTATATTATATATTTATTTATATTATATTTATTATTTTTTATATTATATTATTTTTATATATATATATTTTTATATTATATATTTTTTATATTATATATTATTTTATTTTATAATATTTTATATATATATTTTTATATTTTTTTTATATTTTTTATATTATATATTTTTTTATATTATATATTATTTTTTATTATATTATTTATATTATATATTTATTTTTATATTATATATTATTTTATATTATATAATATTTATTTTATATTATATTATATATTATTTTATATTATATATTATTTTATATTTTATATTATTATTATATTATATATTATTTTATATTTTATAATATTTTATATTATATAATATTTTATATTATATATTATTTTATATTATATATTATTTTATATTTTATAATATTTTATATATTATATATTATTTTATATTATATATTATTTTATATTATATAATATTTTATATTATATTTTATTTTATATTATATATTATTTTATATTATATAATATCTTATATTATATAATATTTTATATTATTTTCATCCCGAGTACTTTCGAAAGTTGTTACATTCGTTTTCAAATATTGTTTTATTTTTCAATTCCCGCGTTCTTGCGTTTGATGAAAACAATTTCCTCAAAGTGACCTCATATAAAACGTCAAAATGATTTTTAAAAAATCAATGTGCGGTACCCTATGGAGAAAGATAACTTATTTAATATTGACTCCTTCTTTGTTATTGTAACAGATTCGGAAAGAAAATAATCTAAAATAAAAGCAAATATGAACTTTGGCAATTTTACCGATAACACAAAAGAGCTAATAGGGAAATTCGAAAAATTAAATACAAAATTGATAAAAAAAAAAAAATTGTCCATTTTATTTAACGCTTGTTTTATGTTTGAGATAATTACTGCTATATAATATATATATATATATATATATATATATATATATATGTGTGTGTGTGTAAAATTATATATATATATATATATATATATATATATAGATAGATAGATATATAGATAGATAGATAGATGAAATGAATTAAAACCAATAAATAAATTGATATACATTAATATATGTTCTGTTTCGGCGTTATTTTTATGGATACAACTTATACAACTGCGAATTTTCTCGAACATTCATGGCGGTAAATGTAATTAGTGCTGTTTAATAAAAACAGAGCATTTACTCAAATAAGTTGTAAAAGCAGAAAATTTATTAATATATATGTTTATGACTTTTGACATAGAGCACTCTCTGGATCTATATCCTCCTGGAAATTCCATACGGATTGTATATATATATATATATATATATGAATAAAAACAAATAGAAATCGTATATTGGCATTTCACATATATATGTTTTAGTTATAACAGAAATTTTGCACAGACACACACACACACACACACACACATATATATATATATATATATATATGCATGTCTGTTTGTGTCTTTATGAATGTATAGTAACATGTTTATATTGATTATTTGATACCGTATGCTTATTTTTTCTGTGTGCCGCGACTATTTTTTTTCAAACACTTTTTCATTTTTTCTCTTATTTCATAATTTTAAAAGTTCCTACTGTTATTAGTATTCCAGACACATTAGTATTCCAAACACTAGTATTTGTTACAAAAGCGTATAGAGCCAACAGTAAGCGGGTTAGGCTTTGAATAGGGAGGTGCTTCTAAAAGAATTAGGCCATGAACAAAATGTTTCAATGACAAAATACAAAGCAGACCGACGACTACATATACAAATAAACGAGAAAAGGGATCAAGTAATTGTTTTGTTATACATTTATTACATGCTGTCTTTGTAGATAAAACCAAGAATTAAAACACCGAATAAGAGTTAGGTGGGCGCTTTTGGAAAACAAAGCTATCAGCAAGAGTATGTATCCACAGTAATAAGACCTTATAGGTGATATAATTTCTTTCACCTTTTTTCGTTGCTTACATTGTAAGAGATCGACTCAGACACATTCAGGCCAAAATGAAGCAGTCAAAGAATCGTATGATGGGCATAATCACAGATCAGATCAAAAGATGATAGGCAATGAGAATGTAACCATTTTGACTCAACTCTGCGATACTTCCATAGCAAACACTTCGGAACTATTAAAATATTTAGTATGCGGCTTGCTAAATTGTATCTTGAGATTATGTTGCCTGGAAAAAGAAAAAGAGGAAAACCAAAACATAGATGCCTGATTTTATTTCCACAGGATAATGAGAAGCAAACACTAAGTAATCTTGGTCAAGGTCGTAATAAACAGCGGGAAGTAAGCCATATAAATTGGCAATCTGTTTCGGGCAGAAACAGTGACTAATGAAGAGTGAAAGCCATTCGGATTGCTATTCTTTTAAATTCAGTACTTGAAATCCCAGTCTTCAATTGGGCTCGAACATTAACCAACAGCACCGTTTGGCTGTACGGAGGCTACTCAAATACGATGAAGATATCTCAAGATGTGCTACGCATAATAAATGTTTTCTTTCGCTTCACGCAATACAAAACGCGCATATATGTAAGAAGGTATTTACATCTATGTATCCGCACGCGGGCGAGCGCGTACACATATATACATACATATATATATATAATATGACATGTATACATTCACGAGACATTAACGGGACATTTCCGCCACACTTTCAATGTTTAAATTTCAACATACAAATGCGTATGTATAGACATAACACCACCCGTATACATACATATGTCATAGCCGAAACTGCCCACATATGTTTATATATGTATGAGTCCCGACGGACGACCAAGTATGTATATGTGTCTGCATACATCGATGTTTGCGTTAGTACGATGACATATGCGACGAAATTTCCCCCACCACTTCCACAATAACACCAATACACGCAATCTACATAAACCCCAATTTTTTAAAACATTAATCAGTTTGTCTGACGATCGCTAAAGCGTGAAACCCAGGGTCACAAACTCACATCTATCCAACCAAATATATATATATATATATATATATATGTGTGTGTGTGTGTGTGTGTGTGTGTGTTTTTGTGTGTGTGTGTTTATGTGTGTGTGTAAGTATGCAATTTTTATTTATATTATTTATATATTATATATGCGCGGTACTTATTCGAAAGCGCTCTGTATCAGTGATTAAAGATAACATATTTTGTTGGATTGATGTGTGCTTGTGACCCTGGATTTCCCGCCCTTTGCGATCGTCAGACAAAGTGATTAATTTTGAAATATTGGATTTATTTTTGGTTACGTATATCGGTGTTTTGTGGTAGTGGCGAAGGGAAAATTGTCGTCGCAATGCCACTCATACGTACGCAGACACACACACCCACACGCACGTTCACGCATTGTAGCTCAAACAAACATAAACATATATGAACAGTATGGGACTTAGCGTATATGTGCGTTCATTCGTCTTAGCGTGCATACGTACGTATTTGGTCGCTGTAGTCAACGTTGGATTTGGGTAGCGATTTTGTTTTCCAAGTGGCAGTGTCAACATATACTTCGTTCGTCTATGTTGTTCACGCAGTAATGTTTTCTCGCAAACACATATAAGTATGCACACGCGTTCACACACTCTCTATCCGGCTGTTTTTTTTTTTTTAATCTTTTTTCCTTTACTTAAGATGGCGTCTGTGTAAGACTATGGTAGGTAAATTTGATATTATTTTTAACACTGTTTTGTTATTATTTTTAATGTCGGTTATTTGCTTGTTTTGGCCGATTGCATTTATGTAAATGGTGCAATACCTATTTGTATTTATGCGATGTTATTAATTTTGCTGGCGGGGAAGTATAATTGTAGACTAATGCGGCAATGGTA
>CAHIKZ030004634.1:3772500-3785000 GCA_903632075.3 Acanthosepion pharaonis | reverse complement strand
TTAAAAGACGTTTAAATTTTTGTATTTACTTCATGTTGGAATCTCCAGCTCGTAATTCGCATCTTGTATTGTTCCTTTTTGCTGACAACCAAAGTTTCTGACTTATTGTTATTGATGGTTAGTACCTTTTTTTTTCACTTTCTTTAGTACCTACTTGAAGTTTGTAGTGGTCAAGGAAGCATCCTCTCGGGAGTCAGTTCCACAGAGCAGAAAAGAAGCTGGGTGGAATGACTTCCTTATTAATGGAAACCGAAGAGAATGAATATGGTTAACCTTTTTTGTATGTGACATGGCGGATATTAAATGTCAAGGTCTGAACTGGTGGAACTAGGGAATGAAGCGTGTCAGATCATTTGCAAAGAAAATATTGATAGAGTAACGAGAGACTTGCGACGTATCGTCTGTAAGGGATCGAAAGCTGGTAAACACACCCACAAGGCCGCGTAAACGCGTTTGAACTCTGTTGAGGCTGGAAATTTCAGATCAGATCAAGCAGCAATACACCAATTCTGGTTTGATCTGACTCTAGTAAAAATAGACCAAGGTGAAACTCAGTTTGTTTCTCGAGCGGTATAAGGTCACGATCATTTTCCCAGACGCTATAGAGATGGACTGTATATATATAAGTTCCACTAAAGTCGAACTAAAGTCCCAGTTTCTAAGAATTGTTGACAAACAATATTTTCACATATGTGAAAACATAAGCTTTATAACTTGATTATGACAATTGTTGGGCCTCAGACACATACACGACTTCAAATGGAACTCGTACATACGATCTGTTGCTAAGGATGCAAATAAAATTGCCATCTCCCTGTACCGCTCCAGAGGGGAGCTAACTCCTCCTGCTATCCTCTATCTTTACAAGAGCAATATCAGGCAAAAAAATGTTGTTATATTTGAGCAGGAGCTGCCAAGACCTCACTCTCAAGTCGTGATAGAGTTCAAAAACGTCTCCTAGCCCTAGTCGGTGACGAACCATTCTCCACTCTTCAGCCTCTCTCCTATAGGTGGGATGTGATAAGCCTCTCGCTCTCTCTACAGCTACTTCCATGGAAGGTGCTCCGACGAACTATATTCACTGGTCCAGGGCAAAGCTCCATGGCAAGAACACACCATACCACTCGCATAGTAGCAAACCATTCACATTCCCGCCATATTCAATCGGTGAGAAGTAAGTTCCACTCGAACAGCTTCTTTCCCTGTGGAATCGATTCCCAACAGGATAATTCCTCGATCACTACAACATTAATCTATTGAAGGCTAGTTTTAAACTTTATCTCCCTAAGCTATACACACAAATGGTCCTCTAACATAATCCTCTACTTCAAGTGGCCACCGGGCCATGTAAAGGGCGATCCATACTGTTAAAAAAACAATCAAGTGAAAATCATAGTTTTAATGCCTGCTTATTTTTAAGCACCTTACATGATCTATCGTAAGTTGAAGACACTTTGATGATAATTGCAATAACGCAGAAATTTTCAAAGATTTACTTTTCAGCTTAACTCATCAGTATGACAACAACGTGAAGGATTTTCAAAGATTTCCTTTTCCGCTTAACGCATCAGTATGACAACAACG
The DNA here is from genome assembly GCA_903632075.3 of Acanthosepion pharaonis. Taxonomy (NCBI): domain Eukaryota; kingdom Metazoa; phylum Mollusca; class Cephalopoda; order Sepiida; family Sepiidae; genus Acanthosepion; species Acanthosepion pharaonis. The sequence goes on along the minus strand of CAHIKZ030004634.1, from coordinate 3,783,416 downwards.
TGAAGGATTTTCAAAGATTTCCTTTTCAGCTTAACTCATCAGTATGACAACAACGTGAAGGATTTTAAAAGATTTCCTTTTTCGATTAACGCATCAGTATGACAACAACGTGAAGGATTTTCAGATTAAAAGATTTCCTTTTCCGCTTATCAGTATGACAACAACGTGAAGGATTTTCAAAGATTTCCTTTAACTCATCAGTATGACGCTTAACTCATCAGTATGACAACAACGTGAAGGATTTTCAAAGATTTCCTTCTCAGCTTAACGCATCAGTATGACAACAACGTGAAGGATTTTCAAAGATTTCCTTTTCCGCTTAACTCATCAGTATGACAACAACGTGAAGGATTTTCAAAGATTTCCTTTTAACGCATCAGTATGACAACAACGCATCAAAGATTTCTTTCATGACAACAATGTGAAGGATTTTCAAAGATTTCCTTTTCGCTTAACGCATCAGTATGACAACAACGTGAAGGATTTTCAAAGATTTCCTTTTCAGCTTTTCAGTATGACAACAACGTGAAGGATTTTCAAAGATTTACTTTTCAAACGCATCAGTATGACAACAACGTGAAGGATTTTCAAAGATTTCCTTTCAGCTTAACGCATCAGTATGACAACAACGTGAAGGATTTTCAAAGCTTAACTCACTCAAACAACGTGAAGGATTTTCAAAGATTTTTTTCAGCTTAACTCATCAGTATGACAACAACGTGAAGGATTTTCAAAGATTTCCTTTTCCGCTTAACTCATCAGTATGACAACAACGTGAAGGATTTTCAAAGATTTCCTTTTCAGCTTAACTCATCAGTATGACAACAACGTGAAGGATTTTCAAAGATTTCCTTTTCCGCTTAACTCATCAGTATGACAACAACGTTTTTCAAAGATTTTCAAAGATTTCCTTTTCAGCTTGACTCATCAGTATGACAACAACGTGAAGGATTTTCAAAGATTTCTTTCAGCTTGACTCATCAGTATGAAGGATTTTTTCAAAGATTTACTTTTCAAAACTCATCAGTATGACAACAACGTGTAGGATTTTCAAAGATTTCCTTTTCCGCTTAACGCATCAGTATGACAACAACGTGAAGGATTTTCAAAGATTTCCTTTTCCGCTTAACTCATCAGTATGACAACAATGTGAAGGATTTTCAAAGATTTCCTTTTCAGCTTAACTCATCAGTATGACAACAACGTGAAGGATTTTCAAAGATTTCCTTTTCAGCTTAACCCATCAGTATGACAACAATGTGAAGGATTTTCAAAGATTTCCTTTTTCGCTTAACTCATCAGTATGACAACAATGTGAAGGATTTTCAAAGATTTCTTCAGCTTAACTCATCAGTATGACAACAATGTAAGGATTTCAAAGATTTCATCACTCATCAGTATGACAACAACGTGAAGGATTTTCAAAGATTTCCTTTTCAGCTTAACTCATCAGTATGACAACAATGTGAAGAATTTTCAAAGATTTCTTTTCAGCTTAACTCATCAGTATGACAACAACGCGAAGGATTTTCAAAGATTTTTAACTCATCAGTATGACAACAATGTAAGGATTTTCAAAGATTTCTTTTCGGCTTAACTCATCAGATGACAACAATGTGAAGGATTTTCAAAGATTTCCTTTTCAGCTTAACTCATCAGTATGACAACAACGTGAAGGATTTTCAAAGATTTCCTTTTCAGCTTAACTCATCAGTATGACAACAACGTGAAGGATTTTCAAAGATTTCCTTTTCAGCTTAACTCATCAGTATGACAACAATGTGAAGGATTTTCAAAGATTTCCTTTTCAGCTTAACTCATCAGTATGACAACAACGTGAAGGATTTTTCAAAGATTTTTCAGCTTAACTCATCAGCTGACAACAATGTGATTTTCAGTTCCTTTTCAGCTTAACATCAGTATGACAACAACGTGAAGGATTTTCAAAGATTTCCTTTTCAGCTTAACTTCATCTATGACAACAACGCGAAGGATTTTCAAAGATTTCTCATCAACTCATCAGTATGACAACAACGTGAAGGATTTTCAAAGATTTCCTTTTCAGCTTAACTCATCAGTATGACAACAACGTGAAGGATTTTCAAAGATTAACTCATCAGTATGACAACAATGTGAAGGATTTTCAAAGATTTCTTTTCAGCTTAACGCATCAGTATGACAACAACGTGAAGGATTTTCAAAGATTTCCTTTTCAGCTTGACTCATCAGTATGACAACAACGTGAAGGATTTTCAAAGATTTCCTTTTCAGCTTAACTCATCAGTATGACAACAATGTGAAGGATTTTCAAAGATTTTATACAATACTGTGAACAACGCCGTACATTTCTCCATTAATTATTTATCCCGAGATATTTAGCTTTGCAAATTTTCCTCAATACCAGTTAGAAGAGTAAATTCGTTGCTTAATTCTTTTTTATTTTTTTTTTTATTCCAAGTACCAAATGACTTGGTAATAATTACCAAGGCGGGGGGGGGACGGTGGTTTAATGGATAGCCCCTCGGATTGAGTTCGAATTCCAGTCGAATCTATTATATTCGCTCACGTGTTAATACCCTTGGGTAAGGTTTGAATCCTCTTCTCCTCCTCCCAGCTATTGGTAATAACAGGTGAGACCGGGTTCTATAGCCTTGGATTGCAACTGGCCTACCGCAGAACTACGGGGAAAAATCTACCTTGTCACGCATGAATCGTTCGACAATGTATGACATAACTGATTGACTGACCAAATGACTTTCGATGACAGCCTCTATTTTTATAGATATGTTTTTTTTTTTGTTTTCTGTGTCTGTTTTCACCACTGTATCATATTAGGATTGTGATCGCTAATAATAAGTGCTGGTGGGACTTCTAACTTTTCAAGGATTTTCTCAATGTAAATGCTGAATAAGTCTGAGGAAACACATCCTTGTCTTACGTTCCTTTTCTTTCAAAAAAATCTTTAGCAGGTAAATCATTCTTATTATAAAACCCAGGTTGTTTGTGTGTGTCTGTACGTTTATATATTGGATCGGATTTCCTACATTTTCAACCGATTTCAACAAAACTTCAGAGGACTACGTAAAATTACCTTGCGGTGGTTCTGACAGCGCCAAAAATTGGAAACCACAATTGTTTTTGCACGAAATCAATTTGAAAACACGATTAAGAGGCATCGCTGTTTCGAGAATGAAAGGAGGACAACTCATATCGAGCTATACTTATTATAAAACCCAGGTTGTTTGTGTTTGTGCGTGTGTGTGTTCGTTTATATATGGGATCGGATTTCCTACATTTTTCAACCGATTTCAACAAAACTTCACTTTTTTTTGGCAGGTAGTGTTTCTTATTGTATTGCACACTTTTTTTTTATTTTTACATTCAGAATGCTTTAAAAATTCCATTTACAAGACAATTGTTTATAATAAAATTGAAAAATTCTATTCAATCGGTAGACTCATAACGATTGAAAACAATGTTTTTGTTTGAGTTTGGGTTTGACCAATTCGTAAAAAAAAAAAAAAAAACTAAATTAAGATATGCCTGTCCGTCAACCTTAAACAATAATCTTTGTCAATTTTATTCTTCAGTCTTTATGATGATCGATACTTGAGCGATCTCTTACTGTTACATCCCCGGGCAACGCCGGACTCTACTGCTAGTAAGTAATAATTATTGATTGCTGGAAATGGGGAATCATCAGTCAATTCATTAACTCGCCAATTCACTGTATTTGACAAATAATGAGATAACTATTTGTCAAAAACAATAACAATCCATATTTAATGATATATTCGCCAAAATTTAAGTTCTGTGTTTGTCGTCAGACGACATTTAAAGTGTTAACATCATTAAAAAACAGATCACTTTTTTTTAAATAAATTAATGGCATGTTTTTAACAATGTTAAATATATCTTAAAAATATATCTTTAGCTATATTGTGAATAGTACAGCATGTAAATCGTTACTGGAAATTGTACACGTTATAGTTTCTGTTTATTATATTGTCTGATGCTTTCTCATAATATAGTAGCATAATTTTTAAGTCACTCGTCTCTTTACGGCTTAGCAAACTTTTGCAGGTTATTTAAAGCCAGAAAATATTTGTAGAGTGCAACAGTTTTTTGGAGATAATCATCACTCACAGCTGGGACGAAAAGAGGTGGATTCAAACCTTTCCTGGGGGTATTTGAGCGTAAGTAAATATAACGAAACCGGTTAAAAGTGGAACTCGACACTGCGATTTCTAATTCATACTCGTTATCTATTACACCACCCGCACACACAAGCCTGCAGCAACTAGCATATTTAAATCTTGATGTTTCCAGAAAATGTCTCCCGGAAGTTAATCTGATCTCATGTTTCGCTGAGAATCAGTAAGCCAACGCGAAGTAATTTATTGAAAATGAAATCTTAAAAAAATTGATTTTCCGACTCATTGCTTAAAGAAAGGATCGCGTGTACAATGTTCATAGTCAGGCCTAACTGAGTTGTTCTTGCTGTTTTCAGAAAATATGTCCAGGAAGTTAATCTGATCTCATATTTCGCTGGCAATCATGAAGCCAACACGAAGTAGTGTATCAAAAATAAAATTTTGGATTCCCTCAACGAATATCTTTTCAAATTTTTAAGGGTATGAGATGAAACATCATTTTGGAGCAATTAAAGGAAATCAATAAATTTCGAATAATCTTTTTTTTTTTCTCGTTTAAAAATATTTTTAGTTAGCAGAGGCTTCTTGTTTGAAATCAGTTAAAGATAATGACAGTGCGTTGTTTTCATGTTAAATTCAAACAAAAGTCAAGAAGCCTGAAGATGCTACCCCACTTAACAAGCATCCCGCAGATTCATCCAATTTATTCCATAACCACTAGAGGGAACAAACAAAAACGTCTGCATGGCGAGAGAGAGAGAACTAGTTGCGTGAATACGGAAAGAAAAGAAAGACAATGGTGACCTTTTCTCACCGGATTTATTTTATTTGATACCAAGAAAACTAGAAGTTCTACTGGTATATTTTATCAGTCGGCACAAACTTAATATACGGCAAATAGGTGATGTATGTTTATAAATGAAAGTAAGTTTTTCGTGCTGTTAACCGAGTAGATTTCAAGTGGAACATAGACCATAGCCGCACCACACCGAATGTCGCTTCTATGGTTTCAACGATAAGTAGATTTTTTACACATGGACTTGCTGACCACACATCCAAACAAATTTTGAAATCAGAATGTTTTTTTTCCCGCTAAACTGGTTGTCAGACAAAGCTAAAATGTCAGCCTGCCTTGATATTAACCCCACTTTCTAGTTTCTATCTATATTTAACCAGAGTTGGTTTGTATATTTACAATAGTATTTGTGATCGTAAACGTTACAGTACGCACAGGTATAGACCTCGCCACGCCTACACCACTTTCTTTGTCAGTAAGTGTTAAGCTAAGCATACTTAATATTTAATAGGAGTAGATAGGTTTGCCTATCGTCCGGTTCAGACTCATCTCCAGATTTTCAACAGGAATAGAGATTTATCCGGTGCTTCCTGTTTGGGATTGCGTTTCCGGTTCCTTCTAAAGTCAACTTCAACTCTATACTCGTAACGTTTCCGCTTGGACTTTGAAATTTTATTCGTTAATTAAATCTTGACATCTTCAAGTCTAGAATTAGCCGTCTTTCGCGCTAGCTAACCATTTCTTACGCGAATTCAATTCCACGCAGTAATACTCTATATTGAGCAACCCTTGGGTTTTGTATTGGGTGAACATTAGTAAGAGAAAAGCACAATAAAAATGAATATTAACCGTATGGTGGCTGTATTGTTGTGAGCAAAAGAAGCAGCATGAGCCATCGGGGATATCAACACCAAGTAAGTGCGAAAATATAATTATCTTAGTAGTGTAGTAAAATCCGACGAAAGAAGTGACTCCAATATCTGAAGGGGAATAAGAACAGCGAAAGATACGTTCCAGAAACTAAGCAAGGTATGAAGATATAGAAAATGTAATTATTAACAAAGAAAAACGTACTAAACTTCTAGTTGATAATTATACTTTATATGAAAGTGACTTTTGGAAAACCACCTCACACGTATAGAAGAGACTTCAAGCGACAGCGATGTAGTTCTGTAGACGAATGCTAAGAATACCATGGATAAAGCATGCAAACAATGAGGAACTCTTAAAACAGGAACTGCACAAAAATATATTTTCAATTAAAAGGAGACGGCTGAAAAGTCTGGGAGACGTAATTAGTTAATGCAATCCGGATAATTTAACTTTATGGATATATTGGAAACAGGAGGAACAAAACACCATTCGTCCATGCATTGAATATTGCTGACACATCTTTTATGGTGCTTCCGTGTTCAGAGATTCTTGATAAGACATAATGCAGTATCTGCAATGTTACTGATCCTCACCTAACAACTCGGTCCCAGTTAATTTCCCAACACCATAACGTAGCTTCCTATGTATTTTCTATAAATATTTTCATGCTAATTGTTCTGATGTGCTTTCCTTGATGGTACCCAGACATAATGATTTTAAGTGCAGTACTCATCAATTTACAGTTGAAAAGGTTAGATACAACCGTAAGTTCTCTGCTAATAGTTTCTTCTATCGCACATCCCACTTGTAGAAGTCTATTCAGGATTCTTGCTTTCCAGTCAACTTTGATCTTAAAAATTCTAAATGCATTGTCCATCTTTTTTTTTTTATCTTCTTAATTCCCGTTATTTTGCTAATATTTTTTTTCTTTTTCACATATTCTCAGGAACCCTCATACGTTTTAATAGCTTTATTGCCTTGGAATAACTAAAAAATATGGAGATGCTAATAACGTACTCAATGAGTTTATTTGCTTATTAAACACAATAGATTGTTTGTGGCATAAGGCCCCGGGGAGAAAAGAGAAAAGACTGGTCATCATTAATTATCCTAATTATAGCTAGTTCAATTAACGACCCATTCATTCGAACAATTGACACAATAGCCACAAGAACTCTTTCCTCTCTATTCAATTCGAACATGTACCAAAATACCGCATTTGCACAGGGGGGGCAATAATACACCCATGATGGTAAGATTTCTGGATATATCTTTACAATAAATGTGAATGCCAGTGTGTCACCCTTTTTCAACTTGACTCCTAGAAGCCGTAGCCCTATATATCATACCATTTCGGAATAAGGCCGACTCTGTGAACAAATTAAAAACATTCCGGATCGGATCCGAACCCGCAATCCTGAAATTTTGGTTTCCAAAGTTTTCATTACTGCGATTGTTTTCAGCGATTTTTTACGCAATTTTTTTTCGACGATTTTTTTTTTTTTGCACGCTAACAATTTTTGTAACTTTGAAATAAATTTGAGAATAATGGAAGTTAATTAAGAAATCCAGCGAAAGCCACCCCTATGAAGCAAAAAGTAATTGTTATGCGTAAAGTGAAGACCTACGTACATCAAGTTGTCTTTAAATTAAGTGTTGGCAGAAGAATTATGTTTGAACTTTTAAAAGGTAAGCTTAAATATTAATGCCATGCTTCAATGCAGGGATCAATTTTGAGTTCTTCTGTAGTTTATTGTTGCTTATCGTATCTACTCCTCCTTAATTATAGCCACGAAGGCCAAATCAAAAGCCCCCCCTCTAGGAGTTAGCTTAAATGCCAACGACTTTTAAGCTAGAATATATATATATATATATATATATATATATATATGGACTCTCCCGTCTGTTTCGAGGATCTGACAACAATTGACTCAGTCATAAAATTCTGTGCGATAATCTAAAGTGGTACTTAAGACTTGCTAGTGATTTACAAAGGAGGCCACATATGGAGCAAGAGTGAGAATTGTGGAATGAGATCACTGTTAGATTGGCTGACCTTTTAGATCCTGCTCTCGCTTCTTGAAGACGATTCAGACAAGCAGATTGAAAAACTGCTGAGTCCACTAAAACACGTTGATCTCCATTCTAATTGCTCCAAGGCTCAGCGCTCAAGGTTTTTTTGTATATATATATATATATATATATATATATATATATATATATATATATATATATATATATATATGTGTGTGTGTGTGTGTGTGTGTTGTGTGTGTGTGTGTGTGCTTGTGTGTGTGTGTACAAACAGAGAATAAGAATATTTACTCTATTCTGCTGATAGACAGAATCAAGAAATCTAAACGCTAATGATGGGGGAGGGCAAACTTCAAGCAATAATGGTTAAATGATAAAACTTAATTAGAGCAACAAAAAGAAGTTATGTACAGCAACTATCGCTCATGTCCTGATAAGACATGGCACATTAAAGACAAAAAGAGGAGTCAATTCTCATTATTAAGTCCCATTATTGCCACTTTCCTGACAGTCAGGCTCAGTAAATATTTATTAAGATATTATGAACTGTTTAATAATAAATGTCTTACGTCAGATGCCTAACGACAAACAAGACATAAAAATAAATTAAAAATTAATAGTGACGCCATCTTTGTTAACAGTTTGTTAATATTTTTTTTTTAATTTTTCATCTATTTTCACTTTTTGGACATTAATAATAAAATCAAAGTTAAATTTGGTCAGTAGTTGTATGTAAATAAAAAATATAAACAGTACAAAAATTGAATTTTATATTGATATCAGTAGAATGCATTTATTTAAAAAAAAAAGATATACACGCAAAATCATAACTTTCCAATTATATTTTTCATCCGAGAGTGAATTCCTACAACAATAACTGCGATGGTATTTTCAATATTTTGACGATAAATAGAAAATTCTAAGGGGATGGGGATAAATCGATTTGCAAATGCGAAATAGTGAAAAAGAAAAACACCGTTTTACTGTGCAAAAGGGAAAAGGAAATACTAAACTAAACAAAAAGGTAAAAATTGAAGTAAAACTTTATCATATAATACTATTAACTGCGCAGAGATGATTCCTCTCCATAATGCAAAACTGCAAACGTAAGCAGGTCTTTTAATCCTATACAGAATGAATCAATTCCGTTGAACGATTTTATCAACCGCCATTTGTTCTATTGATAAAACTGTGATACTTGCTCTTTCGAAACTTCCTCAATTCACAGCATATCTCTTTTTTAAAATCATCTTACTCTAAGCAAGATAATAAAGCCACTAAGATTCAAGATGTTACTGAGTCTGGAAGAATATGAGAAAAAGAAAACATTATTAAGGATAGAGAAAAAGGAATTAAGGAGACTGAAGGTAACGTTTGACATTTGATTTAAATTTGTGATAAGTCAATGTTGTCGGGAAAGCGAAAAACCAGAAGAGAATCCCAAAAGTGTGAAGTGAGAGAGAAGAAATTTTTAACGTAGAACTTACGGTTACGTCTAGACAATTGTGAAATGAAAACGTCCTTTTCGTTTCGAATACGATATGGGAGCCGCTAAATGAAAATCCGTGATAGGCGCAAAAGACTAGATTTGACATCAGTATTCAAAACTTGGATTAATGTTAGACTTCTAAACGTGTTAAACTTTTAAACGTGTTAGACTTTTAAACGTGTAAAATAGATTCTGGCGTGAGAAATAGTCTAGCACAACACAATGAAACAACTTTCCTTGCAGCAGACCTAGCAATTGATTCAATATGATGTTTCCACCTCATATTTTCAGTTAGCAATATTATTATTATAGATGAAAAGAACGTGTCTATCAAAGAACCGACAGTTATCCCTTTACTAGTGATACCAGGCTTCTACTATTGAAATGAATGCCTTTCTTACTGGGTACCCGGTTTTGTTTGCCTTGTACCAGATAAAGATAATCTCCACAGAATCTGACAACAGTCGACATTCCATGAAGTTTATTCTGATCAACAGTTACCTGAAGAAGTCAAGAAGACACACCAACCGAAACGTTGTTATGACAGCAAAGATGTAAATAATGTAAATAGTTTCTTTTCTGTCTGAATTTCTGAGATTAGGTGTTACTATCTACATTATTCACATACGGACAATTTGTCTTATCTTTATTGTTTTTATCAGAATGTTTCGGCCTTCATCAGAACTCAACGCAGCTAACCCACGGGGAATTTCAACCTGAACCCTTTATTTAATCTGAAAGAGTAGATTGTTCTCATTCTAATATACTTAGACTTCTTTTTTTTTGTTGCCTAGTCATTGCTCTGGGACAGGGATTGAACTAACAATTATTAAAATTACAAAATTTCCGAACCAGCACTTTATTCCACTAGGCGGTGGTTCCGTGTGAAAATTCTGCGTAGAGAACTTGGTACCTTAAACCTAATCCGCTTTTGATGAGTCACGCAGATCTTTGATATGCTTGACTGCACTCACCTCTGATTATTTATATAAACCATAAATTATATATACATATATACAAATGCATGTTTTGGCACCTGGACTTTGTGTAATGGTTAACAAGCCTGTCTCGCTAGATCATTTACGACGTAGTAGTGAGTTTGATCTTACCTTTGCCTTCCATATTTTCGACCTTATGCTCCATCTAAAAACGCCTTATAAATCTGTAAATGTGTGTGCGTTTGTAGATATCCAAAAACTTGCTCTCAGACAAACAATATTGTTTCCGCTTTGCCCGGTCCGCCGCTGACGTGCTCACGACCATAAATGAATTTATTAGGTTGGTGCAAAAATAATGACGTAATAACGTCGTTTTGTGACGTATTTTTTAACCTCAAAAAACGACATTATTACGTCATTATTTTTGCACCAACCTAATATATACCAAGCGCTTGACAATAACGGAGAAGCTCGAGAGGTAGCTTTAGGTATCTATAAAGCGTTTGATAGGGTCTGGCACGCTGGCCTTCTTCGTAAACTTCAGGGATACAGCGTTACAGGATTATTATTTGACTTAATAAAATCATTCCTTTCAGGACCGGGAAATGAAGGTCGTCCTAAACGGTTTCTCA
>CAHIKZ030004634.1:3715000-3767500 GCA_903632075.3 Acanthosepion pharaonis | reverse complement strand
TAATCTGTGTGTTCAAGTTTGTCAAATATTTGGATAGCATCTCGATTGCATAATATAACACATATATTATCAACATTCTATCATATACATGTTATCATCCACAGTTTGAGGCAAAAATCGCTCACCAAAGGGGTTAATTAATTAATCCTGTTTTAAAGATCTAATTTGTTTTGATATTTTCTTATTTTGTGGGGCCATTTGAAATCAGATGTTTATCAAACGTGCTCAAGAAATGTGGAGGAACTTAAAGAATTCAGTATCTGTCTATATACTTCTGAGATGAGGTGTTATGTACAGTATTTACATTTTTCGGATTATTGTTCTTATTCCTTGTTTTTATTACAACTTTTCGGCCATTGTACGCTCCGGCCTTCTTCAGGTGGTTGGAATGTCGAACTGAACCCTAGTTCCACGTTCCATGTTTAATGGGTGTCAGTTATCAGTTATCTCCTGTTAATTCCCCTCTCCAAGTTCTCCATTGCCTTAACCGGGTATTGAACTCACAGTCTTTGGGTCCTGTCACTGGATGTAACTAACGCCTTTATATATATATATATATATATATATATATATATAATTTATTCAAAAATTATAATATAAATATGTTCTAAAATCACTTAAAAAAATAGCCATTTTGTTTGAAAACTTCTGGTGTTTTATCTCGTGATGTTGTTGAATGACATTCAACACCATTTTTGTAGTGATTTTATCACATATTTATGTCATAATTTTCGAATGAATTATATTTGCTCTACTCTGTATTGAGCACTCTTTTAAGAATAGTAATTTTTGGTTATTAGAATTCATTCCGTATACACTAATCCTATACTTGTATATATATATATATATATATATATATATATATATATATATATATATTATATTTATTTATTTATTTAAAAGAAAAAACAGCACACTTTAAGGTACCATTATAATAATTTATTTCACCAGAGCCCTTTTAAAGGACGCCGGATCATCACATAGCACTTCCAAAAATGAAAATGAAACGAAAATGAAATGAAAAAAAATGAAATGAAACGAAAAATGAAATTAAAATTGATGGGTAGTGTAAGTTTTTGTAATTTAACAGAGAGTGTAAAAGGAGTAGTTAAAGAGACATGGTAGAGTATAGGGAGGGATTAATTTCATATCTCTCTCAAGTATACTTTATATTGGGGGAGGAGGAATGACCAGACCTTGACCTATTTAGACGGTTAACTTAACGGAAGTGATAGGAATGGTCTATTTGATAGATATTGGAAGAACTGGAGAATCTTCGAACAAACTAATTTTAAAATACGTATTTTATAAATTATCCTACGAGATACCTGTACAAATATAGTGAAGACATTTAATACTACCTGTAATTATCGTATCTAGGGAAAATGCGTTTTAGCCCACTTCAAAAATATTCTTACAATTATCCCAGTGTCAGATCCACTATCTGCAAAGACTTTTCGTGGTAATAACCATACTAAGTGGTATTTCCGTTAATCTCGTTTGCTGGAACTAACCTTTTTATGTTGGCCATGTGTCGATTAGCAGTTCTTTCGGCGAACAGCTTTCCTCAGTCTGTTGTTTCATATGATCGTGCGATATTTAAGAAGCACACGTTTTACATCCGATTACGCAGTTTCCCTCAACTTATTTGCTATCTGGAAAGAGTGATTTGAGTGATAAGGTTTGTATATTTTACTACCTCTGCCCTATTTTATCACGCAGAGTTGTTCTATGCTGTTGTTGCAGAGGTTCAAGGGTGTGATAAGTCGCCTGAATACGCCTTTTACGAGGAGGATGTTTATGCAAGGCGGGTATTTTATTGCACCGATAAGTTTAATCCACCGATGAGGAAATGGCGTCAATTTTAATGGTGGCTGCGATGAAAATTGGTTCAGAAGTGCAAGCAAAACATCAATATTTTATTTGTATATTAAAGGTAATGACAAATTTAACTGATATCGGAAGTGGAATCGGCGAGCAGAATTTGAATCCTTGCGCTCACATTCAGACAAATATTTGCTTTTTTATAATTTCATCCCAAGCAAGCTAGAGAAAAAACACATATTCTTTTGTAGAAGGAATCTTGCTTTTGATGTTGGCACCGGTTTCCCGATTTGCGATAAGCGTCCATGTTAAGACGATAAACTACATCTGCATCCCGGGTAAGACGAAAAACTATATGCGCATCCTAGGTAAGACAATAAACTACATCCGCATCCTGGGTAAGACGATAAACTACATCAAGGTCCTGGGTAAGACGATAAACTACATCCGCATCCTGGGTAAGACGATAAACTACATCCGCGTCCTGGGTAAGACGATAAACTAGGTCCAACAGCAAGGCCTCTGATAAAGATGTTTTGACGAGCATGGAACCACCTCTTAATTTCTGGTGTTCCCAGGTCAACCTTGATATGGGGTCGTAGCACCTGTTAGGATCCGAACTCTGGGCAAATAGTTAACCCCAAACTGGGGGCAAAACATTATGACAGTGTAAAAATAGGTTTCAATACCAGCAATAATTGTTTTGAGCAAAAAATATTACCAGCAATACATTATTACCAGCAATACACTTTTGAAGAAAAAAATATTACCAGCAATGCATTTTTGAAGAAAAAAGTATTACTAGTAATATATTTTTGCAAAAAATATTACAGCACTATAAATCTTTTCGGCATTAAATAACCCATTGAGGTTGAGATAGCGTAAACCAAATCAAACTATTTTGTGATAACCACTGTTTTATCGTTTTCTGTCGATATGCAAAACCCACATTTCATGTTCTATGACAGTGTTACGTAAAAATAAAAGGTGGAGATTTCTGGGTAAAAGTCTTCTGACGCTAACGGAACGTTTTGATCAGTTCTGAAGCGAATTCCACTAAGTGGTTACTAAGTGTGAGAGAATATGAGAACAAGAGAACATTATTAAGGAGAGAGAACAATGAAAGAACAGGAATTTAAATTTTCGATGATGAAAGTTGATTGGATGACGAAGTGTTGTTCACAGTGGAGGCTTGTATTTCAATAAGTCGTCCTAAATTAGATTCGACGTACAAAACGTTAGGAACTTGAAATAAGAGTTAATGACGCAGCAATCTAGTTGTGATGGTTGGTACTTCAATGTCCGATATCGACTGACTCACTCAGCACCACTGAGCCCAACTGGCGACCGCTACTACTATTACTACTTATTATGTGTGGGAGAGTCTATTAATAATAGAATAGGTATAACACGAAGAGAAATCCACAAAAAAAGTACAAGTAAAAAACTCTTAGCATAGAACGTACGGTTCGATTTAAGCATCCCAACTGTGGCGATATCTTTGTATTACGTTTAAAATTTAAAGTTTGGGTACCACTGTGAAAAGTGATATTTATTCCTGTGGATTTGCAGGAACTGTGGCACAAAGTCAAAAGAAGGAATGTGGAAGACTGGTCTCCAGTCTATCTGAATTTTAACGTAACATACTGACCCAAACGAAGTACAATATTCCTTACACCAAAACAACACATTCTTTCTTTCTTTCTTTCTTTTTATGTACCGTTTCCTTTCAGGACGTAGGCACCCATGGCCCTCCACTTCCCTCTATCCGTTGTAGCTCAAATTAAGTATCGTGTCTCTGCCAATTCCACCAGACTACTTGCTTAAGCCCGACAGGTATGTCATGCGTTGCTTTGCCTTGTCTCTTTTCCCCTCTATTTGACTTGTGTGTATCAGATTCTCCAGGTCCCTCTTTCTCATTACGTGTTCCAGAAATTTCATCTGCTTCTTCCTTAAGTTAAGTATAAGCTTGCTCCTTGTTTGCATCCTCTCCAATTCTACTTAAAGCTGGACAATGCAAATCACCATTCTTACTCCACACACCATAAGATCGCATAGTTTCTATGAAGTCCTAACTAGTCCCCATATGCTTAATTTGTCCGTGGGGATGGCGAATAAAATAACATCTTTTAAAAATATCCCCAATATTTACAATGTGTACAATTCTATATACAATAAACTAAAAATAAAGTTAGCAATAAAAAAAAACCTTAATTGTGACAGAAACATCAGTTAACTGGACGAAATTAATGGGGGACTTAAATGACTTAAATAACTATTCTACCAACCACACACTCATTCAGATACAACAACAAATACGAAAAGCGCCTATCGAAATAAGAAAGACATCCCGCTTCCACTTAATAACTGATAGATCTATCACTTAACGGGAGGGATATGTATATGGGCAAGTCAAGTAGATCCCATTAATATAAAATATTAAAACTGATCCACAAAACAGAGGTCAATATAAATTTTATTATAGAACATATAAGTTAATTACAGTTAATGAGATTCAAACTATTTACCTCATACAGAGGATCATTTCGTCCAGGGAAAAGAAGTTTTTAGCCTGGACTTATCAATTCAAATACATTCACTAAACAAAGCGCCTCTCGAAATATGAAAAACGTCTTCCTTCAATATGAGAACTGATATATCTGTCACTTAAAGGGAGAGAGAAGTGGGGGATTAAACTGAAGAAATTGGAGACACAAATAAAAGATGCCAATACATCCCCTAGCTAAGATAATATTGATGGAAGAAAATAGGACTAAAATATACCAAAACTACTCAAATTTTGGTAGGCTTGTGAAAGTTCAAAACAGATAACAAAATGCCATAGTGGAAAGTTCACCAGAACAACTGCAGTAATAATATCTATAGAAAATGCACAGGGAAGCTACGTTACGGCGATAGGAAAGTGACTGAAACCGAGATACCAGATCAGGGCCAATAACATTGCAGATTCTTCTTCGTATTTCATCAAAACTCACTAAATACGTACTAGAAGCACCGGGCTATCTCGTCCAAATGGTTAGATCTAATGATGATGTTGCGCAGCGCTTTAAGACTATACGCAAAAGCCCTGTTTTCATATAACAAGCAGTTTCCTCAAGGTCTTTCAAGTGTTTCACAGCAGCTGGATTTGTTCACTATCTGCCCATGGGGTTTGGAATTAACAATCTGGTCCACCACAGAACTGCTAAAATCTAACTTTATTTTGGTCAGGGTGACGATGGGTGCTTCTAGGCCATCGAAACAATCTTGGCCCCTTCACATGTTCATCAATTGGGGTCTCACACAATTATTTCATACGATGCTATTGTTACAGAGTGGCAAAGGTGTCTCTACTCACTTGCTGCAAATATTTATGTGGCCATGCAGTCAAGTGTTTTGGAGTTACGGCTATATCACGTTGAAACACCTGTTTTCATACGATCACCAAGTTAAGCAACATCGAGTCTGGTGAGTACCTAGATGGGTGACCTCTTGGGAATATCAGGTCTTGTACGCGTGGTTATACAGTGTGGTAATGGATAACGGCTCGGAATTGGAAGTTCCAAATCTAGTCGGGTTCGTTACATTCAGATACAAGCAAATACCCTTGGAAAAGTATGAATCCACCTATTCTCCCCAAGCTATGGGTTAATTAGTAGGAATTGTATCAGTAACTCTTAGAAACTCTCAAAAATTCTTGCAATATTTTCTGACTTTAAATAACATACAAAAGTTTGATAAGCCGTAAAAATCAATCAATCATCAAACGTTTTGTCACGTATCCAAGGTTTTAGTGACTGAAACAAATGAAAATGTGTATCTGCCCCTACAAATCTTGTCTGTGTTCATTTGCAGTGTCATGCTGGAGAATAATACCTATTCTATTTACTAAATTAGGACGCTTTCGACATTATTCTTTGTTTACTTGATCAAGTTCCAGGCGATAAACCTTTGCAGGGATGATCCTTCCATGGTCCAATAGATCGTAATGGACGAAAAATTTCCTATTCCTACAAACACAAGCCAAAGATTTTTGTGGAAAGAACTTTTTTTGATATTGACGCCGGTTTCCTATTTTGCAAGCACCACTGTTTTATCGTTTTCTGTTCACATGAAAAACCCAATATTTCATCTCCCGTAACAATGCTAGGCAAAAATAAAATGTTTGATATATCTGGTTAAAAGACTGCTGCCGATGGCGGAACGTTGTGATTGGTTCTGAAGCGAAAGTTCATAAGATTAATTATCACTTAATAGATTTTCTCAATTAAATCCCGAGGAGCCCTATAGAGGAGAGACTGTCAGATAGAAACGAAAACAAACTAATTCTTGATGCAGCTTACCACCGCTCAAGTGTGTCTCTGTCTTGGTTGGGTGGGTCATAATTCATAGCAGAGAAATAATGATTGAAATTGGTTAGCTCATAATTCATAGAGGTGAAATACATAATTACTTTCCAAACACCATAATATTAGAGCGATGATTGGTAAATTAACTTCGAAAAACTTTGCGAGTTCAAGGAGTAAGATTTTCATTGACTTCCCCACTGATAAAGACAGTTTGCAGACTAATTTGAGTTTAGTAAGCAGTTAATCAGAGTTATGAAATCGAATATTTAGTTTCAGGAAGTTGAAACTGTGGACAGACATCAAATATCCATAGAGAAAATTCTCATATTCTGGCCCGATAAAATGTACTTGGTCACCTTGTAGACAATTGAAATCGTTTCACATTTATTATACAAATATCTATCCTATGCTGAACTTTCATTTAACGTTAATCGGTCGGAAATTTCCAATATATTGACAAAATTTCCCGAAGGAAATGTATTCATGCGTAGCTAGGAATCATTATGTAAGACAGATGAATTTAAACTCAAATTCCGACAAAAATCGTCTACAGAGTGAGAAGAGAAAAAAAGAAAGAAAAGAAAAGTGAAACTTGCTGATATATCTTGTTTGTCTCAAACGTTTGACGACCTTGCCTGTGCGTGGTTGTGGCAGTCTATTCAACACATTTTATGTTGTATTCGAAGACTACTTCTTATGGTTGATATTTTTAAGTTTGACTTAGTCTGGCGGAAGGATACGATCTGTAAGGAGTTATTTTCTTAACGGCTGCGCAAGGACAACTACGAGTCAGTTACGTGTCATGCGTGATACACACTTAGGCGATCATGTATCTTTCGATACATGACTGACGAGGCAGATTTTTTCTGCAGTAGGTTGCTGAGGTAGACCAGTTGACATCCAAGGCTATAGAACCTGGTCTGTCCTACTATTTTCTGGGGTCGGGGGAGGGAAGAAAAAGAGGATTCCCAAGTGGATGGTTCCCGATCACTACCATCTTAACCAGTTCAAGTCCAGAGTTAACTGTTATATTCCTCTTTTATACTTATAAACTGCTCATTAACGTAACACTCTACCTCAAGTGACTCTTACTATGAAAAAAAATACATATTAAATAACAAAAAAGTGAAGACAATTCTTAACATTCGTGCCAGGAAAAAAAGGTCTTTCAAATGGCCATTTTTTTTTTTTTTTTTTTGTCTTTACACCATTATTGTTTTAACTACATTCACTGATCGATAATGGTTATTGTTTTAAAAAGTGACGCTTAGAATTGTGCACATACGAGATGAAAGTGCAGTTATGCCTAAGTTGTGAGTTCGATCTTTAATGGCTACTCCACAATTTCGGCCTTGTGTCACATCTAAGCTAGGCTTACTAAAGGGCACATCGATGTGGTGTAATATTTAGCAAGTTTGTGCCACTAGATCAATTACGAATGAATAGTGAGTTCGATTGTTACAGTGTGCTCCAGGATTTCGGCCTAGTGCAACATTTAAGCTACGCTTAGAAAGCCGCAAGGAGCGCTTCAAAGTGGTGTAATGGTTAGCAAGCTAGTCTCATCATATCAATTACTACTGAGTAGCGGGTTCGATCCTCCGTTGGCGTTCTATAATTTCGGTTTTGTGCCACATTTATTGTTCGTTACTTTGGTGTGGTGTAATATTTAGTAATCTTGTCTCCTTAGAACAATCATGACTGTATAGCGAATTCGATCCTCACTAGGTGTTCCCTAATTTCGGTCTTGTACCACATTTAAGCTACGCTTAGATAATCGTTAGTTACTTCGATATGGTATAACGGTTAGCAAGTTTGTCTCTTTAGAACAATTACGATTAAATAGTGAGTTCGATCCTTACTGGAAGGCCTATACTTTAAACTACGCTTAGAAAATCACCATACAATGTGAATTTATACATATTTTTTGCTCTTGAAATCCTTATTATTTACCATTTTATAAAGATCGAATCGATTGACAATTACCCGATATTTTTCCAACCACTCCATAAACACTCTAATAAATAAATAGTGTAAATAAACAATTTCATAAATAAATAGTGATTATTATTTATGTTGTCAATTCTCAAGAATAAAGAAAACGTATAAATTCACTTTCAAATGTTTAGATCTTCTTAAAATTCTAATAATAGACGTTTTAGTACAATAGACTTTGCAGTAGTTAAATAATAAGAATATTTTAATATTTTTTTTTACTGATAAGAATATAAGAATAAATAAAGTTTATTTTTTCATAAATAGTTTTATGATAATTTTCCTGATGAGCTTAGCACATTGGTGCCTGGCCTTTACGAATTAATGCGCAGTACGAGATTGCGAGCAAGGTCACATCATTTTACAGTTGAAACGGTTTGATGTAACCGTAAGTTCTATGTTGTCAGTTTCACCTCGCTTGTGGAATTCACTTCCAATTTCTTGCTTCCCTGTTAACTTTGACCTCGCGTTTTCAGTTACTTTCTCATCGCCGTAACTTTAACTTCCCTATACATATCTTCATGGCAATTCTTCTTGTGAATTTTCCTCTGTGGTGCCTAGATTTTATTAATTTAAGCACAGTGCTTGAAAAGAGCAAGGTCTCATGTTTTTTCAGTGTAAATGGCTAGATGTAACAATAAGTTCTAGTGTAACAATTTCTTTTCTAATAGTTCTCGTTTGTGGAACTCTCTTTCGGCTTATTGCTTTCCAGGCTTGATCTTCAAAAATGTAAATGTGATGTCAATTATTTTCTTCTGTCTTCTAAGTTCCTGTTCTTTTATTGTTCATACTCCCTAATAAATTCCTGTTCTTTTATTGTTCATACTCCCTAATAAATTTCTGTTCTTTTTCTTATATTCTATCACACTCATTAACCCAGTGAGTCTTAGTGGCTTTATTGTCTTGCTTGGGTGAAATAGGGTAGACAGTTGAAGCATTTTGCTTTAAATGAATACAAATTGAATCTTATTGGTTATATCCAGCATTCCTCAAAAATGTCTTGCTCAAGTATTTGCACTAAATCTATGCATATATCTTAACATCATCATCAACTTTTATGGGACTTATAAATGTGGTCTTAGTGGCATTATTGCCTCATTTGGAGTGAAATGAGTAAAGTAAATATATAAATATATACTCAGTAAACGTTGATTTGTCTAAATCAAAGCTTCAACATTGGCTCTTGCAGTGGATCGAACCTCGAACAGGGGTCTTTGAGAATAATATATTGTTTTATATATTAGGTTGTCCAGGAGGAAGTCCTGACGCACTTTGGAAGTTGAAAGAAAACAACAAATGTTGATCTCTGTCTGGTGGAACTTCCAAGGAGTACTGCATTCCCAGCTTGTTCCACATTGATGCGTCATCGAAGTATTTTCAGCAGCTCGACCGCGTGTACGACAAATTAAAGAAGGAATATCCTGCTTTGGTTAACCGGGGTCGGGTTTTGTTTCCCCAAGACAATGCGAGGTCACACACGGCCAGGTTGACTAAAAAGAACGGAATTGAGATTCTTCCACATCTACCATTCAGTCCCGATTCGAGTGACTATGGCCTATCCCGCTCAATGGCACATTTCCTCCGTGATCGGCGATTCAACACTTTCGATGAAGTGAAAGAAGCTTGTTTGCTGTTTTTTAGTCAAAGCCAGCAGACTGGAACAGATTCAGAGGCTGGCTGATTGCTGACAGAAAATCGTCGAAAATGATAGACTTTATTTTGAAGAGTAAATGTTGGTGATGCTTCACTTTTTTGTTCTCTTTCCGCTTCCTAAGTGAGTCAGGACTTTCTGCCCAAACTAATATTTTCATCACTTGCCCATTATGTTTTCTTATACATTGACAGCTATCCCATTATTTTTTATCACAGTGGTAGATTCTTTATTCTTGTTTTCGGGAATTGGTTAAATAGAAATCCTCAATGATCGACTCAAGATGTCTGAGTGATAATCGATGAAAGAATTAAAACGGACAAAGGACAGTCATGAAATCGATTGATCAGTCGTCCACTTAATAAATCTAGCTGTATTCGTCCTAACAATCTGTGAAATTATTGACTTTTTCTGACACGCTGGACATGGGTTGAAAATTTTCATCACAGACATTTTATGACAACGTGTTTTCGCTGATATTCCAAATATTCGACTGGCTATTTTTCAAATAAAATAAAAAAAAGATACTGTGTGCACAATAAGAAGTTTTCTTTTTTTTTCCACTGAGGTTTCACTTGCGAGTGAAAACGGAACAAGCTAGGCGAGGAGTTATCGTTATTTTTCTTGTTTACATCCGGATTATTCTCCTCATCTTTATTGTTATTATCACAACGTTTTGGCCGTCAAACCTTCATCAATTTCTTATTGGTCCGTTTAGCCTACATGAAATATTGAGCTGCCCTAAACCATGGGATATATTGTTCTTATTCTGACAAGTAATTTTAAATCTAATATCTGCGGCGATTAGGGCGTAAATGGAGTCGGTGGACACGAACCGAGAGCAAATACGGTACAGTCGATACCTAAAATTCTTTGGGGGCCCCTCGAGGCGGTGTAATGGTTAGCAAGCTTGGCTCGCTAGAACAATTACGACTGAGTAGTGAGTTCGATTCTCACTGGGTACCCCCTAATTTCAGCCTTGTGCCACATCTAAGCTACGCTTGGAAAATCACTATATCTAAAATTCCTTGACTTCCGTTCGTGAGTCTTCCCATCACACCCTCTAAAATAGCCATACATTGAACGATTGAAAACAAATTTTGTGGAGAAGAGCAAACAGGTAAGTGGGTACAAAGTACAGTTGGATTTTACTAGGTAGCTTAGTAAAATAGAATTTTATCAAATTTTTGGAAAAATTATGTTTTATAATAATTTAACATACTTTCACTATTTAAAAAACAAGTTAATGATTACAATAACAATTACTTATTTAATAAAAATGCAATAGTGTTTTCTTTTTGCTTATCATTTCATTAAGTTTTATGTATACAAGAATACAGATTCAATTTCGTCCTGTGCTTGCCAGAACTATAGACAAATCAAACGACCAAACGGCTCAAAAAGTTGGAATTTGACTCCAGAAAGAAATATTTACGCACGACCAGTTTTATGTTACATGCACAAGAGTAAGAAATCCTAATAATTTATTCTTTGCTGTTAAAAAAGAAAAAAAAACAATTCCTAAAAAAAATTGTTTACCATGAAGTCCTATAAAATTAAATTAAAGAAAGTATTTGAACCACGAAGTAGAGTTTTTGTCAAAGTGTTTTTTTCCAAACAAATCGGTTTATTCAAATTTCATCGATTAGTTTGAAGAATTGAACGAAACGTAGAGTTTGTAAACGTTGACAAAAAATTTTAACGATAACTTCAACAATATTAAATACTGCGAGGATTTCAGCACGCGTAAGCGTGTGGCAAGAAAAAGTTCTAGTACTAAATAGGAACAAAACAAGATGTCCAGAGACTGGGTCAGCAGATCGAAAACAGAGAAACTATCTAGATTGAATAACGGATTCTGTTCGAAATTGTTTGCAGGTTTTTCAGATTGAATAACACCTGATTGAATTTCTTAGCCATTTCAAGTCTAGAGTAACCGTTATATATTTTTCATAAAATACTTACTCCTTCCCCTAACCTCATTCTTTAACACTTTACTTTGAGTAGCTCTTGGGCCTTGTATTGGACCAGGGCTTCTCAACAGGGAAGGAATTCAACCAGTGTGTGAGGGGGTGGGGGTCAGTTTAAAATCTTTTACTTTTTATTGTTTTTTTTTTTACTTACAGAATTTGGAGCCCGTTATGCGTGTCCAAAAAAGATAGTGCGATGAATATTATATTCAATATGGATTCACCCCATTTTATTGGACGTTTTTGTTTATTTCGATTGAAATAACCGGGCATCCTATTGAACTTTTTTGTTTATTGAACTATGCTACCATTTATTTACTTATTTAATTAATCTATAAATTAAAACAAATTACTGTTCATAAAAAGTGTTCCAATAACTTGGACAGATTTTAAATGTGAATTAAGTTTAAGCGTCTAATGATTTTATTCTTTTTCTTTCAGATTTAACAATTTAAGTCTTTGGCAATTTCAACCATGGAAAGATTAAAAATCAAACAACGTGTTAAAGTTATCGAAGTCTATTACGAAAATGAACGTTCAAATTTATAAATATACGAAAATGGACGTTCAAATTTATAAATATACGGCCCAATTATTCCGCTAGCAAAAAATGAACACCAAACAAATTAACTTAAGAATTAGGATTCTTCAGAAAATTCAAATAGGTAAACCTTGAAATTTTCACGACTATTTCTAGTATGATATATTGAGCTAAAATAAAGGGTGTTCCAATAACTTGAACCGATTTTAAATGGGAATTAACTTTAAGCGTCTAATGATTTTTTTTCTTTTTCTTTCAGATTTAACAATTTAAGTTTCTCGCAATTTCAACCATGGATAGATTAACAATCGAACAACGTGTTAAAGTTATCGAAGCCTATGACGAAAATGGACGTTCAAATAGAATTTAAATGAGAAGTTCCCAGGTCGCATCATCTCTCGAAACAGCGAAGTCAATTGGCTACCACGATCGTACTACTTAATGCCTTTAGATTTCTTCCTTTGAGCTAATGCCAAAATTAAGGTCTATGCCAAAAAGCCAACAACAATTCGACAGCTGAAGGACGAGATAATAAGACATATTAGTGAGGTCGAGGAGCAGCTATGCAGAGACGTCATCAGAAATGTTGACCATTGAGTGGAGGTGTGCCGCCGAAGCCTTGGCGGACATTTTTTTTTTTTACACATAATTGCCACGACATAAATAACATGATCCAATAGAGCAGGGGTGGGTAAACTACGGCCCCGGGGTGGGGGGGCACATGCGGCCCACCAAAAGAATTCATGCGGCCCGCCAAATGTTACCAAATTTGAAAGAGAAAGTTACCAAGCAACGTCAAATAATTGTGACAAGCAACTTGACACCGAATTTTAACAAACTGATAAAAGACTGCAGTCAGATACATTATTCTCGTTGAGATCCTTCTGTTGCTGAGTTACTTTGTTTTTCAAATAAATCTGTTTTATGTGAAGTTACTACTTCAAAATATTATTAACTTTTTTTTTCCCTTCAAACTGAATTACCGTATTTGACGGTATATAAGGGGCAGTTTTAAAATAAAAGTATCTTTTAAAATTCCCCTGCGTCTTATATGCCATATGTAGGTTTAAAATTTGCGATAGTCGGCCGAAATTAGCTACCTGGCAACTCCTATTAGCTTAGACTTTAGATTAACTTTCATATACCTAGTGTCATTATTTAAAAGGCTATTATGCAGATTAAAAGTGTTATTGATAATATTCATTATATTAATTTCATCTCGATTAATATTACTACTTTGTGTTAATATACTATGCGGCCGAATAAAATTGTGAATTTTTGAATGTGGCCCTTGCACTGAAAAGTTTGCCCACCCCTGCAACAGAGAGATAAATAAGTTTTCACCAATAAAACTGATTTATTTACTGCTGACTTTGATTCGCCTTAATAAAACGCTTTATTTTAATATTATTTTAAAAAAAATGCATCAACATTTTCTATTGCTATTGTATTTGCAAAACTCCTCTATGAAAATAATCTATGTATATGTAGTAATATGGAATAGAATTAGTATTTTCTATAATATATGCATATTATTTGGGGTGCATCATTTGAGTTGGACACTTTTGGAAATTGGTTTGATGAGATTCTGACTTATAAGGAAAATGGCGTATTGGACAAAAATCGTTGAGAAAAGTTATTAGAACATTTAGTAATAAAAATGAGCTTTCCATAGGCATTCTCAACTCTGGTCTTGCGGACCAACAAGGGTAAATGTCTCTACACAATTAAATAAATTAAAACATGACCGAGGGATGACCACAACGGATAAGGGTATTCCGAAACCTCCATTGAATACGTATATATTGAGAGAAGAATATATTGAGTAGAAGGAGCAAGATCGAGACCTTCAAGTAAAAAAAACACATCAAGATGTCCCGAGGGCGGAAGAGAAGCAAAGCAAATGGTAATAGCAAGTGTCACTGTCTCTTTTTTTTTTTGTGGAAACATTTTTTTTT
This sequence comes from Acanthosepion pharaonis, assembly GCA_903632075.3. NCBI lineage: Eukaryota > Metazoa > Mollusca > Cephalopoda > Sepiida > Sepiidae > Acanthosepion > Acanthosepion pharaonis. The sequence continues at coordinate 3,753,215 of CAHIKZ030004634.1, read as the reverse complement.
CAAATCTAGTAACAGTATTAATGGAGATACACTTCATAATATTTTTGTTTGGATTGGTGTGGAATGTCTGCATTTTGATTATTTTATTATTTTAGTTACATGTCCTCCCAGCACTGATTCGAGCCTAAATTGTTTGAAACACAAGCGATGTTCCATCACCGTCGGAAACCAAAAACTTCGAAACTGCCAGTATAAAAAAAATGAAGAAAGCATACGACAAGAGAGAAAGGATCGAAAAAAAAATCAACCTTGTCCCCCCCACCATCATCATTACCATGCAGTAAATGCCATCGTTTCGTCTGTTCAAGAATTGGCCTACTTATATCGCCGCAATCAACGTAAACGAAGTAATCAGCAAATAGTAATTGAATTCTTGGGTACCATATTAAAACCGACGATGACATGTCCGACTTTAGTTGTTGTCGTTGTTAAAAGTTTTTAAGTGATGTGGTTTCTGATAATTGGTACAGTTCTTTATTTGTGATCCTGCAGTGTACGTCCAAGAGTTCTAAAATAGATGATTCTCGTTAAGTCATTTCGGCCTCCTTCACATGACGCAACCTGAGAAAGAGGTTATATATAGCTAATAGTTTATTTATTTCGGAACGAAGGTTTGACGCCATGCATGTCATCTATAGGTAGGTCTCGATCGGATGAGGCTATTTAAGAACAGGAATCGAGTTTTTAGGTTAATTTTAATGTCTTGTACCAATTTGAGGTGTCGGGCGAAGCCTATTTTATGTTCAACTTTTAAAATTTGTTATAATTAGTCAATATGTTGATGTATAGGACGAGTTTAATATTTAACTACTTCCACATCCTGAATTGAGATGATGGATTCAGGGCCTTCACTACTTTCCCAGAAAATGAAGCAATGCAAAGAAGAATCACAAGGTCCACAAGTGAAATATAACTCACACCTTTTTGTATATATAGTGAGAGAGTTTCATGTGAATGTTTGCCTGATTTACATATCTAAAGGTACATAGAGTTAGCTAAGGACATGGAATATCTACAGAAATGGACGTTACTTTTAGATTGAGTTATAACAAGATTGCGTGCAACACTTCTAATGTCAGGGATTCAATATATATATATATATATATATATATATATATATATATATATATATATATATATATATGTATGTATGTATGTATCTGTGTGTGTGTGTGAGTGTGTGGTAGATCTGAAAAACAGATCTGCCGACAAACATTCAGATAAAAAACAGACATAGATAGATAGATATATAGATAGATAGATAGATTATCCAACGGAATTCCTTAATTCTCTTAAGTTATCTGGATTAACACCACCTAAAGTAGATCTGAATTTGGCTCTCCAATAATGATACTTGGAAATCTTGATCCTCCAAAATTTTGCAACGGCACAAGACTCATAGTGAAATGAATGTTGGTGCATGTTACTGAAGCAACAATTCTTTCTGATTGTGGGGGAGGAGAAAATGTCTATATACCAAAAATTCCCAAGATTCCTACAGTTGTGCGGTTGAATTTTAAGAGACTACAATTTCCAGTCAAACTTAGCTTTGCAATGTCAATAAACAAATCACAAGGTGACACACTCTCAGTGGCTGGATTACACTTAGAAAAGCCATGTTTTTCACATAGTCAACTGCATGTTGTATGCTCCAGAGCTGGAAGCAAAATAAATCCTTACATTTATGCACTCACTTTATAAACTAAGAATATTGTATACAGAAATATTCTTTTTGTAAAAGTCTAATTCTAATATGCTTTATTTTCCTTTCTCTGTTATCCTAGATGTTAATTTCTATGAGATATTTACATTTCTGGAATATATTATTTAGAAACTAAATTAGAAATCATTTCAATAATTTTGTCCCTGGCAACCTGGGTACTTCCGCAAGTATATATATATATATATATATATATATATATATATATATAGAGAGAGAGAGAGAGAGAGAAGGAGAGATATATATATATATATATATATATATATATATATAGATAGATAGATAGATAGATAGATAGATAAACAGATAGATCTGCACAGAGAAGCAGATATAGAAAGACATACAGATAGATAAACAGGCAACTAGATAGATAGATAGATAGATAGATAGATAGATAGATAGATAGATAGATAGATAGATAGATAGATCTGAGCAAATTTATAACGCTGATAGATATCTCGATAGATACATAAACGCATAAATAGATCTGAACAGCAAATTATATAGATAGATTGCCATATAGTGTTTTCAGAGTCTCGTCGTAAAAGTGCCATAAGTTTGATATTAAATAATGCACGCACTATTTTAGCCCTTTTTTCCGGACAGAGTTGAACAACAAACTGCACAGTTTTAGTCTGCAATATACCCTAGCCAATTATCATTATTACTGCAATGGCTCGTATCTTCAAGGAGTGCTGAATAATGTCGGCCTTATATTATTTTAAGGTGAGCGCAGTAAAAAAAAAAAAAAAAAAAATCATTCGTGGATTAATAATAAGCAAACGAGTCTAGCAGAACTTTATCACTGTATTGAGTCTTTGGAACTTCACGTCATTTACCTTGTACCAGGCTATGATATTTTTCTGAAATATCGATCACACTAAAGGCGTTTGTTTGCAGAAAGACATTTTCTCAGTGGGTAAACCTTTTCAAGCAAGGCCAGTTAATATCGATTCTCTTGATTATTGGTAAGATATAAAAAAGCAATGTGTTAGCCCCTTGCCTTGGGGTTCAATTTATTTGCTAGTCTTCACAAGATTTTTTTGATACTGATTTTGAATAGAGCTGCAGTATGAAAATGTCATTCCGTTGTCGCATATTTCTGCACTGCTGAGTCAAATTATACGTTTGATTTTATCTGTGACAGTCAGCATAAAGGCTTTAAAAGAATTTTTAATAATACGGAAATGAAAGAAGGATTTTTTTTCGTTTTTAATATTAGTGATATTTCTTAAAAATAAATCAGCTGAAAATTATTTGGCAACGCACAGACTATGATATTGGTTTGAATTATTCGTAGAATAATGGCAAAGGTTTTAAACAAAACATTTTATTTGATACAATGAACATATGTTTCAAAACAAATTCTTAGAAGTACATGTGACAGCTTATTATTTGGTTGGTTCATTGTTTACGGTTTTTCAACCCTTTGCAGAAAATATTTTTAGATTGTAAGAATTATTTTGAGATATTAATGGTGAAATTGTTGAGTAATTCAAACCAACTCCATTGTTATATATATTCAACCCTGAGAGACAAACCAGGTTAAATATAGCATTTTCAAAATTTGCTTTTTAAAGAAAGCAAACTTTGGCGTAGTGATACTTTCCCATACTGTTTTTCTGGCTTAAACTTGCTATTATAATAATTTGGCTTTTGTTTAACAGAATACCAACCTCAGTGGTTATTTAATGACAACTTCTAAATATTTTACACGCATTTTTTTTTAATTTATTTTTGAGACATTTTTACTGATATAAGCTTTACTAATTAACTTCTAGCTGGGGTGGAAAAGAGGTGGATTCATACATTTCTCCAAGGGTATTTGCGTTTAAGAGAATATAACGGACCTGACTGGAATTAGAACTCGGCTCTCCGATTAAAAATTCCGAGCCATTATCCATTACACCACCCATGCATCAAAGTTTACAGCGCCTGGTGTTCCCAAGCGGTCACCCATCTATGCACTGAACAGGTTCAGTGGTCTTACAGGAGCTGGTGATTCAACGTGATGTGTCCGTAAGTCGACAGCTTATTAAACTTCACCTACACTATTTAGTCCCTTCAAATTTGAATCCAAACAAAACCATTGGTTTTTACCAATAGCTTCCCATACTTCATACTTCTCCAATTTACTTTCGTGTGGTCATGTGTGACGTCATGAGATGCGTTGCGATTTTCCCTTCTAGCGTCTTATATGCACGTGTTTATCGTTGCTTAGAAATCATCTATGTAAACAATGACAGACTATCATCACTGTCTTGTCCTTATACTATGTTGTAATTGACATCTTTGATAATGGCTTATGTAAGCCGAAAGCTTAGATTGTATTAAATAAAAACATATGGATCAATATTGTGAATTTCTTTCTACGTTCAACGATAATGTTATTAAACTTATCAGACGTTATGAAAAAAATTCACATAAAATAAATAGACAACACTTGTCTATATTATTTAATAAAACGTGTATGAATGAAAAGATGCTGCCTAAATACACACACAATATATATATATATATATATATATATATATATATATGAAGAAATTTTGAAAAAACAAACAAAAATCCTTAAATGTAGTTAAATGAAAGAAATGTCGACGTCTGACGTTTCACAATTTCACTGTCACATTTTCAATCATATGTTTACACTCTTATCTGATATTTAAACTTCTGCGCTTTTTGATTTTGACCATATGTAGCTCTCGTCTTGGATCTTAGTGCTTTCCTTTACTAATTTGTCTAGGTTCTGTAACTTTCTTTCTGTGTATACTATCAATAAAGTCTGCCCTGGGGATGGCGATAAACTTCATCCGCGTCCTGGATAAGACGATAAGCTATATCCAATAGCAAAGCCTCTGATCTGGAGGTTTTGAGGAGCGTGGAACCACCTCTTAATTGCTGGTATTCCCAGGTCCATCCTGACACGGGGGTGGGGTAGCACCTGTTAGGATTCTAACTACGAGCAAATAGCTAAAACTCAACCTGGGGTCAAAACACTATGAAAGTGTAAAAACAGGTTTTAATTCCAGAAGTACTTTGTAAAACAATTATTACCGGGAATACATTTTTGAAAAAGAAAAAAATATTACCAGCTATACATTTTTGAAAAAAGAAAAATTACCAGCTACATTTTGGTTGGTTTGGATTGTTTTACAGCATATCAATCTCAATGGGTTATTTAATTCAGACAAAATTTTTATTGCTGGTTATATTTTTTTTCAAAAATGTATTGCTAGTAATATTTTTCCTTCAAAAATCTATTTCTGATAATATTTTGTTTCAAAAAAGTATTGCTGGTAAAAATTCCTTTGCCTAAAAACTATTGCTGATAATAATGTATTGCTGGTAATAATTACCATCTATACATTTTTGAAAACAATATTAAGAGCAATAGATTTTTGAAGAAAGAATATTACCACAAATACATTTTTGGGAAAAAAATATTACCAGCAAAAGAAAATGTTGTCGGCATTAAATAACTCATTGAGGTTGATATACCGTCAAAGAAACTAAACCAAACTAAACCATCGATAAAATATCACCTGCATATCTTCTATCGTTACGCTTGTGCCTCCTATAATAAATCCTGGTAGGACTAATTAAATGTTGAACCTATTGTTCGATGTTAGTTACTATTGAGTTCCACCAGACAGCTATAAAAGTGGTATGTGTTTTATTTGAAAAATATCGAATTAAGCGCCAAAATGAGACACCTGTATTAAAATCATCTCAGTCGACTGAAATGTAGAGAGGAAAAAAGAACAATAAAAAAGAGAGAAAAGAATGTATTTTAAAGGAAAACTGGATCCATAAATAGAACGCTTAATACCGAGGCAGACATTTTACAGTGAATGGACTTGCAGTTGCCATAATGAATTAACGAAGAGTATTTTTAAGATCTAAAACATTTACTTTTCTTTTGGTTCTATCGAAACTTCTGGAAATATTCTAAAACAAGCAGGACGAAGCGTTTCTGGTTAGAAACAAAAATAGTCAATAGCTTTCGTTTTACTTAAAAAAGGACATTTTCAAAATAAAATCAATATTAAATTCATTTAGCAAGATGAAATTTATTAGCAATATATGATAAATTAAAGACAACGTCAAACATTTATAAATTTAGTAATTTTTTAAATTTTCTTATAGAATTTAAATGAATAGAAATGGTTTTATGTAAATGCAATTGAAATACTGAAGAATAATTCATATTCATTATAGAAACGTTTGAAAATGTTTAGTCATTTGTTAAAATTAGACGAGATGAATTTACAGTTACTGATGTTGACGTTGGGACAAAAGGGAATGTTGAGAATAGATGCGGAACCTAGAGGAAGAAATAAATAAATAAAATAAGATATATTTTGAAAAGGAATATAAAGAGGAACTGAGGAAATAAAGCCGGGGAGAAAAGTAAGGGGGCAAGAATGAAAAGAAAATAAGAATGAAAAAGAGAGATACAAGAAAAAGAGACTGGGAGGAAACTGAAAACTTAAAAAGAAAAAGGAAGTAAAAGTAACAAAGAAAAGACTTGAAAAAAGAACATAAAAGGAAAGGACAGAAGAATGATAGATTGTAAAGAATAAAGAAAGAACGATGGACAGAAAGAAAGAAAGAAAGAAAGAAAGAAAGAAAGAAAGAAAGAATGAAAGAAAAGGAGAGAAAAAAGAAAGAAAAGGAGAGAAAAAAGAAAGAAAGAAAGAAAGAAAGAAAAAGGAAGAAACAAAATATAAACAGAATATAGAAGAAAAACGTAAATGAAAAAAAAGCAAAAAAATAAACGGAAAAAGGAAGGAAAAGTAATAAAAAGAATAGAAGATAAAAGATGAAAAAAAAAGAAGGAAAAAACTTTAAAAAGAAAGAAAAAAGAAATGATAAAGAAAGAAACGAAAAGGCCAGAATAATAATAATAATAATAAATATAAAATAGATGTAAATATAAAGAAAGTGGAATAAGAATATGACTAGACAAAGGGAAATTTTTAAAAATGGAAAGAATACAATAGAATTAGTAAGAAAAAAAGGAGAGAAAGAGAAAAACTGAGAATAAAAGACAAAGAAAGAAAGAAAGAGAAGAAAGAAAGAGAAGAAAAGAGAGGGAGGAAAAGAAAAAGAGAAAGAGAGAGAATTAGAAAGAAAGAAAGAACGAAAGAAAGAGAAGACAAGACAAGAGAGAGAGAGAGGAAAAGAAAAAGAGAAAGAGAGAGAAAAGAAAGAGAATAAGATAAAGAGAGAGAATTAGAAAGAAAGAAAGAAAGAAAGAAAGAAAGAAAGAAAGAAAGAAAGAAAGAGAAGAAAAGAGAGAGAGAGGAAAAGAAAAAGAGAAAGAGAGAGAATTGGAAAGAAAGAAAGAAAGAAAGAAAGAAAGAAAGGAAGAACGAAAGAAAGAAAGAAAGAAAGAAAGAACGAAAGAACGAAAGAAAGAGAAGACAAGACAAGAGAGAGAGAGAGAGAGGAAAAGAAAAAGAGAAAGAGAGAGAAAAGAAAGAGAATAAGATAAAGAGAGAGAATTAGAAAGAAAGAAAGAAAGAAAGAAAGGAAGAAAAAAAGGAAAAAACTACAGAAAATATACATAAATGGAAAAGAAGAAAAAAGTAAATAAAAACAAAAACAGAAACAAGGAAACGAATGAGGCAAACGAAAAATAAAATAAACAATGATGAGAAGAAAGCGTAAGAAAAATACAGAAAAGGAAGAAAAAGATGAAGGATGGAAACAATGTACACAAGAAAGAAATTAAGAAAGAAAGAAAGAAAAAGGAGGGAAAAAAGGAAGGAGAAAAGAAAGATTGTTAGAAAGCCATTAGATATATAGTGTGTGAGTAAGGTCATTTAAAAACTAACGAGATTGGGGATACCAACACTTGATGGATAGTACGATACTGAAATCCGATGTCGTATTGGGATAGCGAAAGATGCCCTTATTGGTAAAAATAATTTTTTTCACCCGCTTACTTAATTTAATGAAACTTGAGAAATTCGACGTGATAATTTTTAGTGACTACTAGCAGCATGACCCGGCGCTGCCCGGGCTTGATTCAAAAATCGTACGAATCATACAACAATCGCTATCACTTGACTTAAAATATTTTTGCCCTCCCTTGCCTTTAAAGGAGTGCCCTTTGCTGTGCTGATGTTGCTACATGCCTTACTTCTTGCCTATCTCACACTGCGATTTTTTTCTAAGCTCTATACTAAACATTAAATCTGTTACGAAAAAAAGAACTAAACAAAATGAACACAAAACGATCAGTTTTAAAAAAGGACTTGTAACTGAAAAAACCGAATGAAAAAAGAATGTTAACAACAAATACTTTTTCACACCCAACCCAGTTCTGCGGAATCAGAATCAACGTTGAGTTTAAGCAAGTGAATGAGCCAATTGGAGTAAAGTGCCATGCAGATTTAAATTTTTTCCACTTGTGACAAATGCAGCTATCGATTATTTTTGCATGCTAGTTAATATTCGTGTCAGTCAGATGTTGGCTCTCACGCTGGCCAATAGAATCTTCCTGCCTATTCGTGGCAGCCAGCTATAGGCTCTCACTCTGGCCAGTAGAAAATGGCCGCAAACTATATGAAAACTAGCGTAGAAGCATGAAAAAATCGATTATTTCCACTATCGATGGTAGTTGGGAAATGCAAAGTCGGTCTTGGCCTTTCTACTAACTTGGAGCATGTGCATGTAAATTTTGGTGCAAATTCGTCGAAAATTGCGGCCGTGCATTCGTTATACACACACACACACACTCATCCTGCCTTTTATAGAGATATTACTTAAAAGTAGTATTCTTTGAAGAATGTAAATCACCGAATTTTTTTTTTTTTGCAAAATCCGACCCATCTTACTGAAAATTGAAAAATAAAAAATACAATAAAACTAAGATATTATTTAATTAGAGAAGATTTTAACTGTTTTTATACATTTCAATTAAAGATAAAATAAAATCTTTTTCTGTAAAAATCATTTTAAAAAATAGCGTATACCGAATTAGTGAAAGTACCTTATTATACAGTAAAAGCGGAATGTCGTATTGAAGATACAAAAATAATACACAGTTTACGCTCTTTAACGCCTCCCTGAAACATCAGCTGGGAATTGGATGCAAACACGCCGTCTGCTGAGACGCTTTGTTGCTTGTCTTAGCAAGTAAGTGTTGTTTCTGATCGGAACAGGTATAACATTGTGCTAAAAATATAGGGGCAAAATATGATAATTTATTGTAACAGAAAGAAAAAATGATATCGTCGAGTTGGCGAAATTGGACTTGCCATTACAGTAAGTTATTAATTCCTTAAATATTTAAAAAAAAATACAGTGTAACCCGGATATAAGAGAGTTGTCGGGACCGGAGACGAAGTCTCTTATATCCGGCTTTCTCTTATATCCGGGTTTGGTCTATTTTATATACATTAACACAGGCTCTAATTTGGGACCAGAGAAAATCTCTCTTATATCCGGGTTTCTCTTATATCCGGGTTTGGTCTATTTTATATACATTAACACAGGCTCTAATTTGGGACCAGAGAAAATCTCTCTTATATCCGGGTTGCTCTTATATCCGGGTTACACTGTATATATAACTAGCTAATTCTATGGCTTGTCTTACGTTTATTGCGTCTTAGCATACAGTAAATAAGTTTGTTATGATATTCAAAGTAAGGATGGGTGCCCCGAGGCGGTGTAATGGTTAGCAAGCTTGTCTCGCTAGAACAATTACAACTGAGTCGTGAGTTCGATCCTCTCTGGGTGCCCCATACTTTCGGCCTTGTGTTACATCTAAGCTACGCTTGGAAAAATCACTATTCCAAGTAAGGATTGCAGTTATATGCAGTCAGTATCGGTTCTACACTCCAAGTACCATTGTATTTAGATGTACGCCCACGACAAAACGAAATGTATCTCAAGGTTGAGTTTATTGTGAGTGATCGGTAATACAGTGGAAAAAAAATCTGAAGCCCTTTTTTGGTGTAGGTCTCAGGTGTCGGGCAATAAACACAGCTTCTTCCCGAACGAAAGGTACTGCCTCCACACCCCCGTGGTTTAAGCAATATTCCTGACAAAGGAGCGAACTCCTCTGTCTTGCATAAAATATTTCTCGCACTACTTACTGTTAGACATTTTATGACGGTCGTCTTCGAGTATAGAATCCAGAGGTTAGCTGTGAATATTTCGGAGACAGTAGGAAAGCGTAATTCAGGTTAGCAGTGGATATCGCAGCAAAGTAGCAGAGCGTAGTACTTCCTTCTGTCATCTTCGCCTGACAAGTTGCCACTGGTCATTCGGGTAGGATAAACAAAAATGGCCGCATTTATACACGACGGATAGAATGTTCTGCGGCTTCTGATTGGTTAGCGTTATATTGGTAGACTATAAAGGGAGTTAAGTCATTTGAATTGGCTCACTAGTTTCATATACCCAAAAACCGTAACACTAACAACAGTCCAAAGACCAGATATTTAGTCGCTCACCCACGTCCCAACGACATGTGAGACGAGTTTAAAGTCTGTTTATCAGCAATACCGTAGAAAAAATCTCAAGCGTCTTCTACACTTTCCAATGTTAAGTACGCCTCAGGCACCGAGCAATAAACTTATCTCCCCTCTATGGGAGGTACAGCTTGGATGGCCTTTTAGCTTGCTTGGGAAATATTCTCTACAAAGGAGCAAACTCCTCTACTTGCCAGTGATACAAGACAATATTCGCACCAATGGACAACAGTCCAATGACTGTTTCCACTATGTTACGTAGTGAGCCTATATATAACGTCTACTCTTACACATATGTTAATCAACTTGTATCCCAAAGCAGCCACTACTATAAAGATATTTAGTTATTTTCCGGAACTCACGAGGACCAAGTCATTTTTTGACAATTCTAGCCTGGGCTGAGTGTGTATAATCACTTTAGTATTCTCCAGAACAGATGTCAAATAGTTGCGGACAGTTCTAAATGCTGCCCGTGTCTCGCAGTACCGCTTTCCATGTAAAAGGTGGAAGTAATATTTACGGTGAGCGATGGTCACACTGCATTCCGATGGGTTACTTAAGCTGACTAGATGACACTTCTTGCAAAGTGGATTCTTTATTTTTGAAGAAAGTTAAGTGACGAGACTCGGGGAATAATTGTTTAAAGCTATACTTGTCAGTTTTGTAGCATCATGAAATTGTCCAATGTGGCATCAGATGTTTATTTTGGCTTGGTATTCATCATTCGATCATTGTTACACAGACGCCATTTTTCCACGTGATTTAATGGTTAGCAAGGTTGCCGCGTTAGATCAGTTACGACTAAAATGATTTTCAAAGCGTATCTTAGATGTGGCACAAGGTCTAAAGTATGATGCACCCAGTGAGAATCGAACTCACTATTCAGTCGTAACTGCTTTAGCGAGACAAGCTTGCTAAACATTACACCACTCCGAGTTTCCCTAAATGATTTTCTAAGCGCAGCTTAGATCTGGCACAAACCCTAAAGCATGGGGCAAGCAGTGAGGATTGAACTCACTACTTAGTTTTCATGGTTCTAGTCAGACAATCTTGCTAACCATTACACCACGTCGAAATTCTCTAAAAATGATTATCTAAGCGTAGCTTAGATGTGGCATAAGGCCAAAAGTATGGCGCAACCAGTGAGAATTGAACCCACTACTCAGTCGTAACTGTTTTAGCGAGACAAGCTTACTAACCATTACAGCACGTCGAGGTGCCCATCAGTTACGATTAAATAGTGAGTTCGATCCTCACTGGGTGTTTCACACTTCCGGCCTTGTGCCACATCTAAGTTACGCCTAGAAAATCATTCAGAGACGAATTCGTGATTAACTCTAAGAGCCTGTTTTTAGTTTCACCAGTTGAGACGTTTCAACCAAAAACCGCCTACTTTATCCACATTGTTGAATCAATCTCCTTTTTTTTTTTTTTTTTTTTTTACGAAAGGGTGTTCCACTCCGTAACCAATCTTTGCAGGTATCGCTACTTTATTTAATAGATTTCTCGGTATGAATGCTTTCTTGAATACTATAATCGTAACCTCTTTATGCCAAGGTCAATTATTTTTTTTTTTTTTTTACAGTAAAATTCACCCTGTACAAAGCCCGGGGACCACTCGAGGTAGAGTGTTACGTTAAGGACTAGTTTATGCGGATAGGAGAGGAAGATGACAGTTAACTCTAGACTTGATCAGGTTAAGATTGTAGTGATCGGCGGGGAAACATCCTCTTGTGAGTCTGTCCCACAGGGCAGTGGTTCACAAGAATAAGCTGTCTGAATGGAACTTACTTCTCGCCGATGGAATATGAAGGGAATATGGGTGGTTTGGTAATATGCAAGTGACATGGCGGTTTCTAGCCGTGTTCCGCTGTATCCTTGTAATCTCCAATTCCTACTCTTTTTCGTGCATATCAATCACCCTCTACCTTGGATGGTGCTTGGGCCTTATATGGAATGACCTGTAACATTTTTCGGTAGCATCTAACTTATAAAAAAATGCGTAAATGTAAAAGGAAAGGCCTCTTTACTAAAATACGATATCTTCAAGGCAACTTATTGAGTTAATGAAATCGAAGATATTTACATTGTTCGAACTGTTCTCATATTTATCATCATATTTACGACGTTTCGACCGTTGTACGATCCGGCATTCTTCCGGTGATATACGTGATCGAACCCTTTATTTAGTCCGTGGGAGTATATTATATTTTTCTATAAATTTATATAAAAATATATTTGAATGTGTTCCCGTATCATGCTTTATCGAATTAAAAGTTAAAACGTTCCCCAGAGAAAATAAAATTAGACAATGAATATTTTGACTAATTACGCAAATCATTTTAACCCAGGCCATACTGGGAGGAAAAATAAAAAAATAAAAGGGATCAGAGAAGTTAGCTCAACTGACTTCCACCAGATAAAAAGGGAAAATTAAAATAATTAAACTTTGACAAGAAAAAAAATTCTGGAAATGTTGAGAAGTATTTAAATGAAAATAAAGAAAAAAATTAATAAAACCCCCTTTGATTAAATATCGTTAATCAGTCAAAAAGAAAATCTAAATAGCTCAAGAAGCAGAGGAAAAAAAATTATTGAACTCCTCAACGGACATCAAATAAATGGCGCATTTTCAAATGACTCCTGATGTCAAAAGCTTTTAGAGAATTTGATGGATATATGGTCGAATATCAAGAAGAAATTCATTTAGGCGTATTTTTAAAAATATTTGCGCACACTCTGGACGTTACTTCATTAAAATTGATTTCGTTAGCATCGAAAAAAATGCGACACGTAAATGTAAAATAACTTAAAACGAAAAGCAGTCTTAAACCGACACTTCCTGAATTCGAAAAGGATTTAGATTTTTTTTCTTTTCTTTCATTTTCTCATCTTTTTTTTTAATATTAAAGCACTTCGGTCTTTTGCATGTTTTTCATTTTTATTTTCTATCTTCATTTTTAGTTTCATTCCCACTTTTTAGTTTTACATCTTTTCCGTGTCCATTTAGCATTCTTTCTTTCTTTCTTTTTTCTTTCTTTCTTTTACCTTGCTAATACTCTTTCTTTCAACAAGCATAATATCTTTCTTTCACTCTTTTCTCTTTTTGTCTTTCTTTTATACAACTATTCTTTCTTTCTTTCTTTCTTTCTTTCTTTCTTTCTTTCTTTCTTTCTTTCTTTCTAGTGTAACTTACTTGTTTTATTTTGTTTTTATCACGTTTTTCTTTCTTCCTTTCTTACAGTCTGTCTTTTACCCGACTAACCTTCTTTTTTCTACAAGCTTTCATATATTTCTTTTTTCTTACTTTCTTACTTTCTTTCCTTCTTTCTTTCTTTCTTTCTTTCTTTTACCGTGCTAAGATTCTTTCTACGAGCATAATTTTTTTCTTTGAAGTCTAAATTACTTGTTTTATTTCTTGTTTTTCTTTATTAAGATCTTTCTTTTAGTCTATTAATCATTTTCTTTATATATCATTTATTTTTTCTTTCTTTTACCCGACTAATCTTCTTCTTCCCAAAAGCATTATGTATTCTTTCTTTCTTTCTTTCTTTCTTTCTTTCTTTCTTTCAATATCTAGTTTTGTTTCTTCCTTTTTTAAGGCTGATGGTGATCGTCTGAACATATCCAGTTCCGATAAGAATTTGAGGATTACTTCAACGAGAACAATCATACAGATCTACAACAATCGGTCTTCAAACATACCTGGAAGTTACAGAAGATCTGTATCAAAGAACATGAAAGAAATAAGAAAATTTATTCAGTAACAAAGGTAGGCATATTCAAAAGTGAATTTCAAGTAGGTGAAGAAGTGCAATTAAACCACAGCACACCTTTACCAGTGGCAAAGAACATAAAAAAAAACCAAAGCAAATCTAACGTACCAAATGCAGAAACGATGGTGAGCTACGCCTCTTCATGATCAATACTCTACTTGCACCAAACCAACTGGTATAGACAAACCACGTACCCATCAGCAGTTACGTAGTGCATGGTTAAAAGCTGAAACTGAAAAATTTATTCTTGCTGCACAGAAAAAATTATTACTATCTAGATATTAAGAAGCATCTATAATGAAAAATTCTGTTAACCCAAAATGGAGATTATGTGATAAATAATTGACCACCATGTCTCAGGTTGCACGTTGTTTATTTTATTTTATTTTTTTAATGAATTTCTTCAGTGACCCTGGGTGGCTTATCCTATAAAGTTTGATTCTTATTATTGACGTCAGTAAGCTGAACATGTCATCAACTTTTGATCGGAGAATTGTCTCTGGATTAGCCTGACAAGCTCCCAAGAATTCCTATGATAATAAACATATTGTGCAAATCTACAAAGCTGCACGGGAAACAGTTAAGAGACAAACCACCCGGAAATATCACAGAAGTAAATAATGTCATATGCGCAACAGCTGTTGCAGTTATTAGGAAGCTTGGTGTCAATGCAAAGCAACAGACAATAAGACACAGTTTGGAAGGCAGAATGGAAGCGACAAAAAGAGGAAATCAGATGGGAAATATTGATACTGGATGGTATCTTTAAAAACAAAGCAAATATTTTAACAGGCAATGAATGAAAATAAAGAGGAGATATAAAATTAAAGGCACATAGAAAAAGACGGTATAAGAAGGGTTGTAGGTTATAGTGACAAAATAAGTTATTCCAAATGAGCCTTAAGATATTTTACAGGAAAGTCAAAATGTCACCATCTATTGAAAAAGTACAAATCATTTGGGTGAGTATTTTGGTCGACCAAAAGAATATAATTCCAATGCAGATTGGATCAAAAGAGAAGAAATAATGACAGATAAATCTCTACAAGAATGGGAAAATATAACCGAGACTAATATTAGGCAAACTCTAAAGAAATTCCCCAAATAGACATCGCCAGGAAATGACAAGGTGCCCAATTGTTGGCTCTCTCATCTGTCAACAATCCATAAAACCCTTGCACAAATTTCATCACTGCTAATTAATAATCCGAATGATGTCCAAGAGTGGCTAACTCAATGTAGTACTTACTCTTTTTCTCGATGAATAAACATTCTTTTGGAACAGAAAGGGTGTCGGGGAGTTTCATATGTTAGCAAAGATCAACTAATGATAAACAAAATATAGCATAGGAATGTGGAAAACCAAATTATACCTAAATCACACCAGAGACACTGCCATCTCCAACCAACTGAATATCCGACGAGGAATCTTTCATGGAGTCTCTCTGTCACCCATTCACTTTTGTCTGTTCTTAATTCCCTTTACGCATGAACTAAACAACAATAGCTATGGTTAAAAACTAAACAAAAAAGTATTCAATCACATACTCTACATGGATGATCTCAAAATCATTGCCAAAGGCAACAATAAGTTGAAGGACTTCTTCAATACTGTAAAATGTTCGAGTGATGGCATAGGTATTGATTTCGGATTAGATAAATGTGCAAAAGTAATATTCAAGAAAGGGAGACTTATAGAAATACACTCAATAGATCTATATTTGGTTACAAGCATTCGGGAACTCGAACAAGGACCCTATGGGTACCTAGAAATAAGCGGAGATGGAATACAGCATATGCAGATCAAGGGGAAATTAAGAAACGAATAATACAGGCGTGCGTGTCAGGTATTGAAAACCAAGTTGAATTAAAAACAAAAAAAAGAATATCAGTCATAAATAACTTGGCTATACTTGTGTAACTATACAGTTTCAACTTCCTTAACTGGACCATGGCTGACATCAAGCGAATGGACGACAAAACGAGGAAGATTCTCACTTGCCATCCCATGTATCATACGAAGGCTGATGTTGATCTTCTTTATGCGTCCAGATCCGAAGGAAGCAAAGGATTAGTTCAACTAGAACTGTCTTACAAAACTGAAACAAGCGGTCTTCAAAGAAACATGGAAACTGCAGAACACTGATGATCTGCGTCAAAGAACATGAAAGAAGTAAGAAACAAATTCAAAATGGAATTTCAAGTGTGTAAAGAAATTCAAGTAAAACATAATTCCCCTACTGGTGAGACAATAACCTTAAAAAGGAATGCAAAAACAAATGCAATGGATCAGGTACGGAAACGATAGGAAGATGAACCTCTTCACGGTTAATATTCTGCCCGTAGCAAACAAGTTGATGTAGACAAACCTCGTTGCCATCTGTGGCTAAAGTAGTTCAGGGTTAACAGCTGAAACCGAAGGTTTTATACTTGCTGCCCGGGACTAATGTTTGCTAACTAGAAATTACCAAGCACACATAATGAAAACTTGTGTTAGCCCAAAATACATATTATATGATAAATATCCAGAAACAACTGACCATTTTGTATTAGGTTTCATGGTACTGGCATCCACTGAATATAAAACCCGGCATTTCAGAGTGGGCCAATACCTACACTAGACAAACTGCAACTTTTAGGGAAAGGAAACTGCAAGGAATTGGTATGAACACCACCCACCCGGTTACACTGATTACACGGTTATAGTACTTGTAACAACTTTATGGAACAAAACACACAGACAGAACAATCAAATCTAATCGTCTAGACATCGTGATCAGAGACTGCAAAAACAAAATGTGCCTACTTATTGACAAGCGAGTTCCTGCAGACTTTAATGTATCTTTGAATAGTTTGAAAAAAAAAACTATCAAAATACAAAGACCTTTCAATCGAAATCTCAAATTGTGAGGCACGTGAGGAGATCCATAATTCCATTTGTAGTTGGAGCACTCGGATTGATTAAAAAAAACTTCCGATAGACCCGTATGTGATTTTCTTTTTAGAAAAATGATCAGTGAAAAATGTCAGGAAGCCATTTCTGATTTAGGTCTCTGGTTGAGCTCCGGAAGGAAATGTGCATACAACAGAAATCAAGGGGAATAATAATAATAATAATAATGTTGCTTTATCTGTAGATCATCTGTGGAGTATAATGCCACGGCTTCACTATACTATATATTGTTGAAAGCAGTTTTTTTTATTCAGAGTTCTTCTAATACAAGACTGGATTCCAACCAAATCTAGAGATCCCAAATTAGTGGTTAAATATAAATTATTATTTAAATTATTATTGAAATCTTTCATTGAATATTATAGTTCGTTGATGGCTTGGATTTGTTTAGTGACATATCAACCCGTACGGGTTATTTAATACCGAAATCTGAATATTTCGAGCCTAATTTTATGGCTAAATATATTTTGAATGCAATTGTGTATCTTCGAATACAAATAAAATGTATTGTTGGTCAATTTGCTATAAAATATATTGTTGATCATTTTGCTATAAAATGTATCGTTGGTCATTTTGCTATAAAATGTATTGTTGGTCAATTTGCTATAAAATGTATTGTTGGTCATTTTGCTATAAAATGTATTGCTGGTCATTTTGCTATAAAATGTATTGTTGGTCATTTTGCTATAAAATGTATTGTTGGTCATTTTGCTATAAAAATGTATTGTTGGTCAATTTTCTATAAAATGTATTGTTGGTCAATTTGCTAAAAAATATATTGTTTATCATTTTGCTATAAAATATAATGTTGGTCATTTTGTTATAAAATGTATTGTTAGTCATTTTGCTATAAAATATATTGTTGGTCAATTTGCTATAAAATATATTGTTGGTAATTTTGCTATAAAATATATTGTTGGTCAATTTGCTATAAAATATATTGTTGGTCATTTTGCTATAAAATATATTGTTGGTCATTTTGCTATAAAAATATATTGCTGGTCATTTTTCTATAAAATATATTGTTGGTCATTTTGCTATAAAAATATATTGCTGGTCATTTTTCTATAAAATATATTGTTGGTCATTTTGCTATAAAAATGTATTGTTGGTCATTTTGCTATAAAATATATTGTTGGTCATTTTGCTATAA
Organism: Acanthosepion pharaonis; assembly: GCA_903632075.3. Classification (NCBI taxonomy): domain Eukaryota; kingdom Metazoa; phylum Mollusca; class Cephalopoda; order Sepiida; family Sepiidae; genus Acanthosepion; species Acanthosepion pharaonis. Next base: position 3,735,124 of record CAHIKZ030004634.1, on the reverse strand, counting down.
AATGTATTGTTAGTCATTTTGCTATAAAATATATCGTTGGTCATTTTGCTATAAAGAATATTGTTGGTCATTTTGCTATAAAATGTATCGTTGGTCATTTTGCTATAAAATGTATTGTTGGTCATTTTGTTATAAAATATATTGTTGGACATTTTGCTATAAAATATATTGTTGGTCATTTTGCGATAAAATGTATTGCTGGTCATTTTCCTATAAAATGTACTCTTGGTTATTTTGCTATAAAATGTATCGTTGGTCATTTTGCTATAAAATATATTGTTGGTAATTCAACTATAAAATATATTACTGGTCATTTTACAATAAATATGTATTGTTGGTAATTCTTTATATATTGCTGGTACTTTTATTATAAAAATATATTTTTATACCTTCATAGTGTTTTGTTTTTTTTTATTTGGGGTTCACTATTTGTCCATTACTGAGACCCTAACGGGCGCTACCACCTCAAGGTCAGGGTGAAGCAATTAAGACGTGATTCCATTCTCCGCAAAGTCTGTAATCTCTCAGAGATTTTGATACTTGTGTCATTCATTGTCGTACACACGACTAGGATATTATATCATTAAAATATCTAATGTGTGTAGATCATAGAGTGGGAATTATGCAACGTTACATAAAAATAGTTCTCTGAATATTATGACCTTCTACCTTTTATATTACAGGATACAAATTCATTATCATCCTCATCCTTATCATCATCATCTGTCCGATGAATTGGTGTGCTCGTAGGGTCACTGCACAACAGAGCACCTGATCAGCTCTCTCCACATATATGGGTTGATGCCGGAGAGGAATTCATTCATGGGTCGTGTCTCATGGGAAAATAAACATGTCGGTGCCCATCAGTCTCAACGTCAAGCCACAGCTGATGGTCTCCAATTTGAAGTCTTGTCTTGGTCACGGACAGATAATTGTTGCTTGTCTCAGGGGAACTGTCGGTGATGGCTGTTGATTTCTTTCCAGGAAGAACTCAGTCCAATGACACCTTGTCATCACGACATTGGCTACAGGAGAGTAGATTAGACATTAATCTATTAAAAACATTATGGAGGAAACATGAAGAAAATTTAATAAAAGATGGTGAATATTATAGATTATATTGATTTTAATAATGAATGATGTCGTTTTTATATTACAATTTCTATCACACTGTAAATGAGACATAGAAGAAAACATGAATAGGGATTTAAAAAAAAAATCATTTCACCCGAATCAAGGCAATAAAGCCATTAAGACGTAAGGGCTTACAGAGTGTAAATGAATATAAGATCAATAAAAAAAACTTATTGAGAAGAGAGGACAATAAGGATCAAGACGATAGACGAATACGATTGTCGTTTTTGAAGATCAAACTTAATTGTCAAGCCGTAAAAGAGTTCCATAAACGAAAAACGCGAAGAAAGAAACTGTCAGCATAGAACTTGCGGTTCCATCTATCCATTGTAACAGTAAAATGACGATTAAATGAAATGTAAATCTTTATTTAGTTTCGATCTTGGTTTTATAGATGTTTTTGTGGACATGGCGTTTGGTCGGAGTAAATGAACTTGTCACAAGAGATGAAAAACTATGTTCCTTTATAGTTTAAGATTAATTTGGTAAATGATATTACACCGAGAGTTAATTAATTTTCCTCTCGCTTTCTCTCTGCCCCCTCTCTCTCTGTCTCTCTCTTTCTCTCTCTCTCTCTTTCTCATACTCTCCACCAGGTGATAAGTATGAATCTACAATATAAATTTCACAAACCACACCTAAACGACCAATATGAGATTGCGTGTGAACATTGGAAGATAGACCTTAGGAGGACAAAAACCTACCCGACACCGTTATACGCTAGGTGTTGCAGTTGTGGTCACTGTAGCATTTTTTTTTTATATCAAGAAAAGAAAGTTGAAATATCTAGGGCACTTAAAGAGGAAAAAGGGCTTGGAAAATCTGATACTCACAGGAGCTACTGGAAGCAAGAGGAAGGCAAGGAAAACAACGCATAAGCTACATAGCGAGTTTGAGTAGATGGATGGTGGAGCAAGATTTAGAGGAGATAACAAAAACACAACATTTATTAAGAGGTACAAAGGACATGAATTTGTGGAGAGCCATGATCGCCTACGTCTTGAAGGGACACGGTATGACGAAGAAGAAGAAGACTGCTCGCACTATATTCTTTTCTCGACTACATGTCAATCAAAACTACAAAGCCAGATCGGTCGTTCTTTTAACCCCTACGTGGATGTCGGACGAACAAATCGATTCATACATTCCGAAGAGTATTTGTTTTCCGCACCTATAATACCAGCGTGAATATAAGAATATAAGGGGATAAACTGAAATCTTTATATATATATATATATATATATATATATACGCTCGTGCGCATTTATAGATTATGTATGAGCCTATTTATATATGTATATATATATATATATATATATATATATATATATATGCTCGCGCGCATTTATAGATTATGATGATCGGTTTATCATGTGGCAGCGTGGGATCGATTAATAAATTGTAATCGGATCAGGAGAGAAAGATATTCATTCAGAAGAAAATGAATTGAAAATGCACAGTAATTGCGTGCATATATATATATATATATATATATATATATATATATATATATATATATATATATATAATGAATGACTGTACTGACCGAAATAGACGATATCATACCAAAATCAGCCTGTGGAATGCACACACGGCCACACACAGGCATAGACTCACACACACACACACACACACACACACACACACACACACACACACACACACACACACACACATATATATATATATATATACATACACACATATATAGATACACACACACTCACACGCACATATACACACACACACCTATATATATATATATATATATATATATATGTATGTATTAATGCATGTATGCATAAAAAAATACTGAACTTATAGAAATCAGTCAACCGCCTAAAATACCCAACAGCTCGTGCACAGGAATTCAGTAATAAGAAAGTCAAGAATAACCTCCTAAGTGAGTGCAAAATATAATCCAGAAATATCAACGGAATATGAGAAATATATATATATATATATATATATATATATATATATATATATATATATATATATATATAACGGAAGTAATGAGCTGACATGAACGAAAAAGAAAGCAGGTTTAAGGGGAAATTTATGTATTTATTATTCGTATACATTTTAGTTTTGTTATTATATACATATACACCGGTGAGGAAAATGCATATATATATATATATATATATAAAAATATATATATATATATATATATATATATATATATATGTTTATGTGTGTGTTCCAGAGTCGAGGCAGTGTTTTCAGTCTTGAAAATTTTTAATTTATCTATTTTTTTTCTCTTAGGAATAAATCCTTTCTTTCGTTTCTTTCCCTATGTCAGTTCATTACTTCCGATCTATATATATATATATATATATATATATATATATATATATATATATAGAGAGAGAGAGAGAGATAGATAGATAGATAGATAGATAGATAGATAGATATATTTCAAACACGTTCACATGTATCTACTATCGTTTTCAGCTGACAAGAAGATGAAAGAATGTATTGAATCAATTCGCTATGTCATGCCATTCATTGTTTGAATATTGCTGCCTCATCTGGTCTGTTGCCGTTGCTATATATTTACATATTCTTAATAAAATCCATAAGAGAATCTGTAATGTCATGACCTGGCATCTCGCCTTCAGTTACTTTCCCACCGCCGTAACCTATTTTCCTTATGAATATGCTAATTGTTCTGATGACCCTTTTTCTGTGATACTGAGACATTATGAATTTAAGCGCAGTACTAGATTGGCGGTAAGGTCTCATTTTACACTTGAAATGGCTAGAAACGACCGTAAGTTCAATACAATGTTTCTTCTATCGCAGTACTTTATCAGCCTTTAATGAAACTTGTATATATATATATATATATATATATATATATATATATATATATATATATATTAATTATATAATTAAATTTGAAGTTTTTAGCTTCAGTTTTTGAAACATAGTTATTACTCTGTAGCGAAGAAACCATATTTTAAATCAGTTAATTTATAATATATATAGATATTCAATTTTTATATCTATCATTTATATATTATATAAGCACAGTACTTATTGTAAAACTCACACTTATCCAACAATATATATATATATATATATATATTGAAATGGACAAAGTCCGACAATTATTCAAAGACTTTTTATGTTTAACATTCTTTTTATAGATACAAATATTTAAGTAAATACTCTGTTCATAATAAACAGTATTAAATAACATTTACCGACCTGAATGTCCGAGAAATTTTCATAGAAAATATTCGTCTTTCGTCAGGATTCGAACCTGTATCCTATACGGAACCGTTATATAGCCTGACGTGCGTTACCGATCGGCCACAAAGGATCGTTCGGTTGGCAAGGTCGAATTTACTGCTTATAAGCTTCAATTTTCCATGAATCTCTCACGTACATTCATAACTGGTCATGGCGTATCAAATGTAAACAAATGACGTCACACATTATGAAATGGACAAAGTCCGATAATTATTTAAAGACATTTTTATGTTTAACATTCTTTTTATAGATACAAGTATTTAAGTAAATGCTTTGTTTATAATAAACAGTATTAAATATTAAAGTATTTCTCAGACATTCAGGCCGGTAAATATTATTTAATACTGTTTATTATAAACAGAGCATTTACTTAAATACTTGTATCTATAAAAAAGAATGTTAAACATAAAATGTCTTTTAAATATATATATATATATATATATATATATATATATATATATATATATATATATATATATATATATATATATATATTTATGTATATATTAAATATTATTTACGAATGTAAATGCCCATGAAGGAATTGTATTCCTGATCAATCAAAATTCGTAAAATAATTATATAGGCCACACTACAACATGTTTGACACGCAGACTCACTCTACACCTTTCTGACCACAGCTCAATTAGATCTCATTTAAATATTCATGGAGACCTACCGGACACTATTCGTAACATTCTTGTTGACAACACAAATAGAATACCATCATCTACATGTAAAAAGGCTAAAAATAATGGAAGCCTTATTAATAAAAAACAAAAAAAAACAACGCTTAATAATATCAACTATGAACATGGACACAATATCTTGACCGTGTTTTGAAAAATGAAAACATTATATAAATACATACATGCAACAAACTATTTCCTATTTAACTGTTAAAATATTTCATGCTTAAAAATGGCTAAATGTATAGCCGAAAGCGCTCGTATAAAAAGAACATTCGAACAGTTTCTATATCATTTATCATCTGAAAAGAAAATAAATTATTAGATCGCATGAGAAATTATATAAAAAAACTAAATCAAAGCACCTTGTCTGTCGTATTCAATGAAATGTGCATGAAAGAATGATTGCTGCCTAAATACACACACACACACTCACACACACACACACACACACATATATATGTGTGTGTGTGTGTGTGTGCGCGTCTGTGTGTGTATGCGTGTGTGTGTATTTGGGCAATAACCATTCGTTGAAACATCTTTTGCTATGACAGATTTAGTTTTCCAGCGTTCTTACATTATATAGTTATGGCCGGCTAGTTGTTTCCAAGAAAACCGATCTGATGGGGTACTTAGCTAATCCCTGTTGTAAACGCCTTCTAAGCCACAGTTTTCTTTGCGCAACACTCATAGAGCCAAACTGATTTATACTGCAACAATTCCTCTCACAAGGTTTGGAATAACACATAGTATCTTTTTCAGGCACTTCCCTAGGAAATATTATCAGCCTAGCGATCACCTCTACGAGCCGATAATACAAAAAAATCCCCTCCCTGACAAGACTGACGATGAGATTTAAAACCGTGTCTCACGGTCGGAAATCAAACATTTCAACCGCTCTGACACACAGCTGTACGGAAAAGTGATAGATTATTTACCTACTATTTTCCGGTTAATAAATATAAATCTGATTTGATTTCATTTATCTAATCAGTGCCAGTAAAACAGTTTCATAATTGAATCGATAAAAGTGATCTGAATCATTTCTAACGGCAATCTTTTAGCCTGAATATTTTCAACTCCATCAATTCTATTACGGAATCCGATTTCTTTAATCAGATTAAATTTTTAGCTGTCTCCTTCATTAATATAAAAAGCAGATATTTTTTCTAATTTTTACAAAACGAATTATTTATAAATGCATAGGGCAATCTTTTCAAGAAACCGCTTAAATTAATTAATTACACATTAAAAGCAATATAATTACTTTAAAATGGCTAATATATATATATATATATATATATATATATATATATATATATATATATATATATATATATATATATATATATATATATATATATATATATATATATATATATATATAGATATATATAGAGAGAGAGAGAGTGTGTGTGTGTGTGTGTGAGTGAGTGAGTGAGTGAGTGAGTTGGTAACTGTCAGGGTTTCAATTCTCGGTATTGGGTGCGCACTGCTGACGTGTCCCAAATATAGGACGAAACGCCCGTTCAGTGCTTTCTGCATTCTGTTGATGATTCTTTCAGACTCGATGAATTACTTATATATATATGTGTGTGTGTATCTGTGTGTGTATATAAATATATATTTATTAAAGACATTTTTTTTGTTGTTTAACGTTGTTATTTTATAGATACAAGTATTTAAGCAAATGCTCTGTTTATGATAAACAGTATTAAATAACATTTACCGGCCTGAATGTCCGAGAAATTTTCATAGAAAATATTCGTCCTTTGACAGGATTCGAAAAAAAAAAAAAATGTCTTTAATAAATAAATTGTCGGACCTTGTCCATTTCTTAACATATGACGTCATTTGTTTACATTTGATACGCCAGAGCAGTTATGAATGTACGAGATTCATGGAAGATTGAAGTTTATAAGCAGTAAATTCGACCTTGTCTACCGAAAGGTTCTTTGTGGCCGTCAGCGTAAATGACGGTTCCGTATAGGATGCAGGTTCGAATCCTGTCAAAGAACGAATATTTCTATGAAAAATTCTCGGACATTCAGACCGGTAAATGTTATTTAATACTGTTTATCATAAACAGAGCATTTGCTTAAATACTTGTATCTATAAAATAACAACGTTAAACATAAAAAAAAATGTCTTTAATAAATAAATTGTCGGACCTTGTCCATTTCTTGATATATATATAATTATTTATATATTATATGCGCGGTACTTATTCGAAAGCGCTCAATATATATATATATATATATATATATATATAGTGTTTATTTAGGCAGCATCTTTTCATTCATACACGTTTCATTAAATAATATAAACAAGTGTTGTCTATTTATGTTATGTAAATTCTTTTCATAACGTCTGATAAGTTTAATAACATTATCATTAAACGACGAAAGAAATTCACAATATTGATCCATATTTTTTGATACAATCTAAGCTTTCGCTAACAGAAGCCATTTGTTTATGCCAACAGCTTCCCATACTTCATACTTCTCCAATTCACTCTGGCGTGGTCATGTGTGACGTCATTAGATGCGGTGCGATTTTCGCTTCTAACGTCTTATATGCACGTGTTTATTGTTGCTAAGAAATCATCTATGCAAACAATCACAGACTATCATCACTGTCTTGTCCGTATATTGCTTAATATGTTGTAATTGGCATTTTTGATAATGGCTTGTAAGCCGAAAGCTTAGATTGTATTAAAAAATATGGATCAATATTGTGAATTTCTTTCTTCGTTTAATGATAATGTTATTAAATTTATCAGACGTTATGAAAAGAATTTACATAAAACCAATAGACAACACTTGTCTATATTATTTAATGAAACGTGTATATATATATATATATATATATATATATATATATATATATATATATATATAGAGAGAGAGAGAGAGAGAGAGAGAGAGCGCTCTCTAGCAGCATTTTCCCGTGGCGGCTTTATCATATCTTTCTTATTGCAACAAAATTATTCCTGAGAGTTTTGTGATTAGAGGAATGCATTTCTGTTTTGCATGTTTCTGTATATACAGCCGCTCCTCACTTAATGACTTACCTGTTTAATGATCCCGAACTCACGACCATCTGGTAAATAAAAAAAAAAAAATACCAAACCAATCGCTGTTGTTTTCTCTCTCCTTCAACTGAATCAAAATAAAAGAAAATGAATAACGTGGAGATAAATATAACAATTTACTTTCTGTCTGAATTCTTAAAAGATTTCTATTATACACTACTTCCCATTTATCGAACCCAGACTTACGATCCGTTATAAAATCTCATTAAATAAAATGATATAATAAATCTTACTTATTATAAAACGCAGATTGTGTGTGTCTGTGTGTGTGTGTGTGTGTGTGTCTATGTGTACGTTTATATATTGGATCGGATTTCCTACATTTTTCAACCGATTTCAACAAAACTTCACAGGACTACGTAAAATTACCTTGCGGTGGTTCTGACAGCGCCAAAAATTGGATCAATTTGAAAACACGATTAAGAGGCATTAATGAAGGGGGGACAACTCATATCGAGTTATACTTATTAATATCAAGTTATCGAGTTATACTTATTATAAAACCCAGGTTAGTTGGTTGTGTGTGTGTGTGTGTGTGCGTGTGTTCGTTTATATATGGGATCGGATTTCCTACATTTTTCAACCGGTTTCAACAAAACTTCACTTTTTTTGGCAGGTAATGTTTCTTATTGTCTTGCACACCTTTTTCTTTATTTTTACATTCAGAATGCTTTAAAAATTCCATTTACAAGACAATTGTTTTTAATAAAATTCTATTCAATCGATAGACTCATAACGATTGAAAACAATGTTTTTGTTTGAGTTTGGGTTTGACCAATTCATAACCACCCCCCACAAAAAAAAGCTAATTAAGACATGCGTGTCCGTCAACCTTAAACAATAATCTTAGTCAATTTTATTTTTCAGTCTTTATGATGGTCGATACTTGATCTATCTCTTACTGTTACATCCCCGGGCAACGCCGGGCTCTACTGCTAGTATTTAATATAATGAATAAATAAAGAGAAAAATGTATAAAAATTTGACTTCTTTCTAAATTATTAAAACGTATCCTATTTTTGTATATGCACCACTCCTAACCTACCAATTTACTTGTATAACGGCCCCTGACTTATGACCTGTAATGAAGTATAAAACAAAAACTTTTGACTATATCTCTGAGATGAAGTATTATGATTCCTTATACTATTTACATTATTCAGACTGTTATCCTCATCTTTATTACCATATTAACAACACTTTGGGTCTAGTCACTAGATCTAACCAACGCCTTTATCAACTAGGCCATGTGTCCTCGAGGATACATGGCCCAGTGGACAAAGGCTGATGTAGCCTAGTTCAATATCAGGCTACAGCAGTAGTGGACCAAACATCAAGGAAAGTTTAGTTAAAGGGAAATGGCTGAGACATCTGGAAGATGCATGGCACGTAGAAGTAGAACAATCTACCCCGGTGGATTAAATTAAGGTTTAGGTTCGAAAATTCGAATCACCTGAAGAAAACTGAAGCGTACAACGGCAAAAACATTGTGAATATGGCAATGAAAATGAGGATATCAGTCCCAAAAATGTAAATAATGTAAGTAAAGCAAAAACGATATTCGACAAAGATGGATGTAGAGAAAAATATATAAAGAAATGGACAAAGTCCGATAATTTATTTATTAAATACATTTTTATGTTTAACGTTCTTTTTTTTTTATAGATACAAGTATTTAAGTAAATGCTCTGTTTATAATAAACAGTATTAAATAACATTTACCGGCCTGAATGTCCGAGAAATTTTCATAGAAGATCGTCAAAGGACGAATATTTTCTCGGACATTCAGGCCGGTAAATGTTATTTAATACTGTTTATTATAAATAGAGCATTTACTTAAATACTTGTATCTATAAAAAAGAACGTTAAACATAAAAATGTCTTTAATAAATAAAAATATATAAACATTTACTTTCTTTCTGAGTTATTAACACTGCTAGTACTGAAGTTATACTATTCAAACCGAACTAATGTAATAATTCAATTATTATTTTTATTGTTCAGTTTGTCTTGAGCGTTGTGGAGCCTATGAATTCAATACAAACTGTCTCAGGTGCATCAATAAAATCTCTGTAATCCTTTGCATCGCTAAGAAGCGAGATAAATTCTACAGAAGAGGATGTTAAAATTCGCATAGCTAAAGTCTGGGCTGCTTTGAATCAAATGGAAATAATCTTGAAATTTGATCTACCAGACAACCCCAAACACAGATTCATTCGAACCACTAAAGAAGCGATGTAATTGTCTAGTGCCACTGCTTGGACATTAAGTAAAACCCTAGAGTTTAAACTTGATGGAAACTACATTCGGATGCTATACTTAACATCTCTTAATAATCGTGATGATCAAATGTTACTAGTTTGCTTTTAAGATATTGAATCAGTTATTCCCAGTTTAACTGTTAGAACTCGGTCACAGTGAAGATCGTGAAAAAGATTCCTATTATCTAGATTCTGTGGAACATCGCTCATTCCCCCTTCTATCATCTGAATAGATATTCACAAAAGACCTGGTTATTTTCTTAGATTATTAGTATAAAATAAAAAGAGAGTAAGGTCACGACGAAAGCTTTGTGAAATACCTTCGTTGCTCTTATGAGTTTCAGAAAACTGACCATAACAACGACCTTCATGGACCTCCCTTGGCGGAAAGATTTGATAATTAAGAAAAATCTTGCAGAGATTTGTTTGTGTAGCAACATCTTATGACATATTGTTGTGGAGTAGTTTTACAGTGGAGGCTTGTATTTTAATAAGTCGCCCTAAATTAGGTTCGACATACAAAACGTTAGGAACTTGGAAAATAAGAGTTAATGACGCAGCAATCTAGTTGTGATGGTTGGTACTTCAATGTCCGATATCGTCTGACGCGCTCAACACCACTGAGTATTTATCGTTCCACCCACGAGGACCGAATATGGCACAAGGCCGGTTTTAATGTGGGTATCCCCGAGCCCGTAGGCTCGGCCACAAATATAGCCCTTGAACCCGCCTAAACGGGTTGAGGCCCTGTCTACCTCCACGGACGAAACCCCGCCCTTCGGCAAAGCCTCGTCCGGGTTCCTCACTGCTAACGCAGAGAGTTCGACAGAAGGCGCGCGCAGTCAGAGACCGCTAAACACCACTGCTACTGCTACTTATTGTGTGTGGGAGAGTCTATTAATAATAGAATAGGTACGTCCAGGCATGACACATATCTTCGATATAACTTAGTCGATCGTCCTAGGGATGTATTTATTGTCTAGTGTTTCACTGATTCTATGCGTAATGACATTTAACGTCCCTGATGCAGACGGCTGTTCAAGCATATTTGTGTTTGTTCAACGAGAGAATTTTTAAGTACTATACAAAAAAGATAATTATAATTTGACCTAACGTAAAAACACCAATTACCGATTTAACGCAGTAGAGTAAAAAGGCCTTATAATTTTTCTAGAAATACTCACGTTCTAAAATCCTTATTATATGCTTTGCTATTGGAACAGCCATGTTCATTCTGTTTGTTATACTGATACCGTTTCAGGCTATATCTATTTCCGTTTTTTTTTTTTCAAATATCTGTGATCGTACTCTGTGACTTAGAAATTTTGAACTGAACTGATAGATTGTTCCGATTTGGGTTTTTTTTTTCACGTGTTATTTTCTCCAATGGAAACAGACTATATGACCTTTCTCAACTACTCGACTCGTTCAACTGTCTACCAGAAACGAGTTATAGTGAATAAAACGAAAGTTAAAAGATATATAGTTCCGCGTAAGTTGGAAATTCAATCTCCGCATCTGTTAGTACTTACAATTTAACATACAAACTTCCTGTAAAAAAAGTTGTTTATGACACTGGCTAAATTGATACTTGATGTTTTTTATATTATGTCAAATTATATTTATCTTTTTGTTTAGTACTTAAAAAAAGTCTGCGTTGTATCTTTTTCTCTCGTTGAACAAACACAAATATGTCTGAACAGCCGTCCGTATGAGGAACTAGTTAAATGTTTTTACGCATAGAATCAGTGAAAGACTAGACAATTAATACATCTCTAAGACAATCAATTAAGTTATATCGAAGATATGTCATAAGATGTTGCTACACAAACTAATCTCTACAAGATTTTTTCTTAATTATCAAATCTTTTCTCCAAGGGAGTTCCATAAAGGTCTTTGTTATGGCCAGTCTTCTGAAACTCATAAGATCAACGAAGGTATTTCACAAAGCTTTCGTTGTGATCCTACCCTCTTTTTGTTTTATACTAATAATCTATCTAAGAAAATACCCAAGTCTTTAGTGAATATCTATGCAGATGATACAAGAGTGAATGAGCGATGTTTCAAAGAATCTAGATGATGGGAATCAAGTAGCCGATCTACCCTGTGACCGAGTTTTAACAGTTAACTGATTCTATACCTCAAAACCAAACTAGTAACGTTTGATCATCACGATGATTATCTCCTATCAATATAATAGATTGTTATAAGAAACTCTCATAAAAACTCCTTACTTTGAACGCATATTGGACTGAAGTTCACTTGGGATTTGAAATTGAACTCATATATATGATCCATCGCTAAAAATTCTGGAGAAATAGCCAGTTCTTTGCAGTGGCATAACTCGAGTGTGTGCCGCCCGAGGCAGCCGTAGATTTTTCCTCCCCACAAAAAATACATATTGCACAGTGACTCACTCTTAAAGTTATATAAATTATCGTATTTGACGGAATATAAGACGCACGTTTGCAATAAAAATTGATAAAGCCTTTTTAGCGAATGTAGGAGATACAGTATTTCGCAGCACACTTAAGAGGATCACGTGACCGTTGAGAATCCCTGGATTATAGGAACCAAGTCGAGGTCGTTGTCGTAAAATAATCCAAGCGATACGACAAGAGGGGGAACAGGAGAAAGATAAACTACAAATAAGACAAAACAAATAAGAAAACAAAGCAAAGCAACGGAAGATAAGACGAAACAAAGAGAAATAAAACGAAACAAAGAGAAATAAAACGAGACATGACAAAACGAAGCAAATGAAACGAAACAAAGACAAAATCACAAGAGACAAAACCAAATAAGGATTACAGTTCAGGTAAGATATAAAATAAAACAATGAGGGTATTTAATCTATATTCAAACTGACATGGGAACTTTGACATGGTGTAATGGTTAACAAGCTTGTCTCGCTAGAACAAAGACGCACCCCAATTTCAGTAGGAAAATCCAGAAAAAAATTAGTAATTAGTAAAATTAGTAAAATTCTTAGTAAATTGTAGAGCGTGGGCTATATTTGTAAGGTATTATTATAGTTAAACAAGCCATGATTACAATTAAACGAAAAATAATTGCAAAAAAGTACACGAGCCTATAAAAACTTTATTATATCTTTTTTTTTATATGATCTCTACAACCTGCGTGTTGTAAACGTTTTATTGGAATAATTAGGCTATAAAAATTCTGATTGTATTTATACCAATGCAACCGGATGTTATCGCAAGAAAAATATTAATGAAACAAATATATTTTACAAATATATAATTTGAATTTATTGCATATAATTTTAGTGAAACAATGTAATATCAAAAGTGATAAAATTAACATAATGAATATTATTGTTGTACCCTGGGGAAGGTTACTGAATACAATAAACAAATGAAGTTGGGTTATGAACGATAATACTTAGGACAAGAACAACACATATAAGATTCGCAAGAGGCGTGTGGAAGAAGTAGTCAACTGCTAGAAGTGAGACAAGGGAATTCCACAATGAATCTCAAACTCTAGACCAACATATAGTATTTACTAATGTAATTATGTGAATGAGGACATGCTCTTTATCGTCCGTAGATATGCTGCAGCAATTATCAATGAAAACATTTTTAATCTGCATAATAGCCTTTTAAATAATGACAATAGGTGTATGAAAGTCACTCAAAAGTTTAAGCTAATAGGAATTGCCAGGTAGCTAATTTCGACCGACTTTTGCGAATTTTAAACCTACTTATGGCATGACGCAGGGCAATTTTAAAAGATATTTTCAGTAAAAAAAAAGTGCGCCTTATATGCCGTCAAATACGTTAGTTTGCGTACCATTATAATATTACTTTCACATACTCAAATATAATATAATTCAAACACACATCAAACATACTCAAAAGTTATCAGTAACAGTTAAAAAGCAAAAACGATATGTAGCGAAAAAAATGTGAAAAAATTAGGACTATCTTTATTTCTGAAATAAAAATTACAATTGTCAACAAAGTAACTTTGCTTGCTTTTCTCTGTCAAATTATTTGTCAATAAATTATTTTGTCTGTCAATTATCGCTCTATTGACAGTAGATAGGTCAATATATATAGTTTAAGTTACTCGAAATCGAAATTTTAACTGTAAGTACTGTCCCTACATTAAAACCACTTTTATTTCCATACAGCTTATATAGGCTTACAGCTTACAGCCGACACAAAAATACCAGCCTCATGAAAAATGCTGCACTGTTCTGAGCGCCACATCTAGCTATGTCACTGATTCTTTGTACTACTCCGGAAAGTACCTAACCTCTCCTGCCATGGTATATCTGAGCCGGATCAGACCGAAATGGGGGGGGTACTGCTGTTGTATATGGGCTGAGGCTGCCCACTTCTCATTTCCAGTCTTTATGGAATTCAAAGCGCCGACGCAGCCTTATGGGTGATTGGTTCTTTTCCACATACAATTACTTTCCTACGGACCAAACGCCGCAAGACACTCGTAACTCTATCGCTGTTTTCATAGCAAATCTTCTGATGAGATTCATTCAATAGGTCCACCAATTCTGACCTTCAGAGCTAAGACCCGCCATATAAAAGGGTCGAACAATCCCCATTCCTTTTGTATTCCATTGCTAAAGAACGAAGTTCCACGCGGACATTTTCTTCCCAAGAACCGTGATATGTGGAACATCCTCCCGAGGATGCTTTCCTGATCGCTTCAATCCTAACCTCTTGGTGCTAAGCATTATTTACTCACATATCCTCATAAAGTGCACTTTTTTACTTCTTAACGTTCACAAAACAAACGCATCCAGTAAGCTTCTACTTTGAGTGGCTCACGAGCCTTTTACTAAATTTATAAAAAAAAGTAGATCTCGCTATATCAAGACTTCCCAATCAGTTAATTTCATTTGAGACTTCTTAGTTGTTGTTTCTGATACAGCTAAAGGCGAGTTTAAAAGTTCTCGTCAAACTGATATCATGTCCGAATACACGCGACCAGAAAACTTCTCCTCAGTGTAATAGCGTGCCCTATGGGATAGTGATTAGATTATCTACTTCGCTTGCCAAAGATGTGATCAGGAAGACTGCCAAGTTATTGTTTGGATCCAGGTTCGATTAGAAGATATCGTCGCTCTGCCCCTCGATGCCTCGTTTGGAAATTCAAGGGAGGAAGGAAATTATATTCTATATCGCAAGTAATGGTTAATTCCGAGACAAGAATTTCCTTTGGATATTTTGGCTACTCGAAGACAAATTACAGAAATGCAATTTTTGTCTTTAAATTGCTCTTCTGTTAAGCATATAATTAACAACGAATATGATCATCGACAGAAAATAAACAAAAGAACTGTTTCACTACTGAATATAATTTGAATAGTCAAAATGATTATTTAAATCAGCAACTGGGAAGTGTGTAGTAGTTATCGCCACGGAATGAGACATCGGAGAGTTGAGTTCGAATTCCAGTCGGGTTCCTTACATTTACCTATGTATAAAATACCCTTGGGAAAGATTAGAATTCCTCTCTTCTACACACCAACTATGGATTGAATAGCAGGGTAAACTAGGTTCCATAGCCTTGATTGGCAACCAATCTACCACAGAAAAAACTGGCAACCAGCTACTGGAACTAGTCAGGCAATATCTAGATTTCGGCATTAAATAGCTCATAGTAGTCGATATGCCGCTAAATAAGATCAACCAACCAAACAAACAAACTAACATAAAAGAACTCTTTCATGACATTAATTCATATAATATCCTACAATTTGTTAAAGAAGTCACACTTTATTTCAAAATATGACCTCAACAAAGCTACAACAGAAAACCCAAATATCACCGCCTCTAGTAATTATGTCCACAGAAACATGTATCTGCACAAAAGCTGAGTATTATCTACCCTGTATTCAAATGTGAAAGCAGAATAACATATATCATAAAACACACATATATCACCGCCTCTAGTAATTATGTCCACAAAAACATGTATATGCACAAAAGCTGAGTATTATCTACCATGTATTCAACTGTGAAAGCAGAATAACATATATCATAAAACACACATATATCACCGCCTCTAGTAATTATGTCCACACAAACATGTATATACAGAAAAGCTGAGTATTATCTACCCTGTATTCAAATGTGAAAGCAGAATAACATATAATCTTTTTATTACGCTAAAGCTCCCAAGAAAATTGAATTTTGGAATTAAATGACCGATGACGGGTTGATATGCCGTTAAACAAACAAATCGAATCAAATCGTACGATCACCGAAGTTAGGCAACATCGTCTCTGGACAGTATCTAGATGGGTGACCTCTTGGGAAAACCAGGTTCTGTAAGATTGTGTGCGGGTGGTGTAATGTATAACGACTCTGAATTGGAAGTTAGAGAACTGAGTTCCAATTCCAGTTGGGTTTATGTTCACTTACGTTCACTTTCACTTAGGAAAGGTAGGAATCGATTTCGTCTTCGTCCCCCTCGCCAGACACTTGTATAGTTAAAATAAATAATAATAATAAAAAACAGCAACAACTAAATAGTAACACGTAAAGAGAAAGGAAAATAATTATATAATCAATTTGTTAACTTTCCACACTTTCAAGCGCCCTACGAGGCTGGCATCCCGCTCTCACCCTTTCACTGTCGAAACTTTTAAATGTAGCCGTCTCTTCTACGCCAATAGCTTCATACCTCGCACCTCTCGCCTGTGGAACACCCTTCCCAATTACTGTTTCCCAGAGAGCTATAATCTCCAACTATTCAAATGTAATGCCAATCGACACCTCCAGTTACCTTGATCTATCCACTATCCCTCTCCTCATCCTTTCTTCTATCACTCCTATCTGATCTCGCTCCAAATCTTCTGCAACCCCCTGCATACTAGTGGCTTCACGCCTTGCTCGGGGCGTAATGCTTAAAAAAACACACAAAAAAAAGCCCCCCCAAAACTACATTATACATTGAAAATTTGGAAGCTCATGCCTATTTAATAATTCTCCGGTGACACACACGCACACGCGTGCACTTTCTCTTTCTCTCCCTCTTCCTCTCTCTCGTATGTATGTGTGTATGTGAGTTTATATGTGTGAAGTATGTGCGTGAGAGGGATGAAGAGAGA
Organism: Acanthosepion pharaonis; assembly: GCA_903632075.3. NCBI lineage: Eukaryota > Metazoa > Mollusca > Cephalopoda > Sepiida > Sepiidae > Acanthosepion > Acanthosepion pharaonis. Next base: position 3,717,580 of record CAHIKZ030004634.1, on the reverse strand, counting down.
ATGGGAAAACGAATTTTTTTTTGCATTTTTCACATGCATGTCAATACGATCCACTAAAAATCTCCAACTGGGAGATAAATGTGTTAAATAAAAACTGTTTGGTTTTACTAGAAGTGTATAAAACAAATGCAGAAAAACATATGTGCGTGTATTTACATAAAATGGACATCTCACGATTTATTATCCAGTCACGTACAAGTTACATTTCAAGTTGCTGGCTTTTCGTAACGATTCCTAAAAAGACATTAATGAAAACTTACTGCCGCTGTCGTCGAAGTTGGCTGACGTTAAGAGATTGAGAGTTTTCCTAATTCCATACCATTTATGTGATTTTGCTTCTTTCATTTTTGGGCTTTTTTTTTTACCGAAAACGTTTTTAGGAAATATATCCCGCTCCTATTAAAGAAGAAAAAGTGCAGGTTATGAGGATATGTAGAATAGATAACGGTTGTCCTCTGGCTCGAAAAGCTTAAGACTCTAGAGATTGAGGAAGCATCGTCTGCAAAAACTGTTTCACAAAGTCATGGTTCTAGGGGGGGATGAGTGGTTGTTTGGTTGTTTTTTTTTTTGTTTTGTTTTTAAGCGTTTCACCCCAGTCAAGGCGGGAAGCCACTAGGACGCAAAGGGTTACAGAAAATTTAGAGCAAGATCAGATAGGAGTGATAGAAGAAAGGATGAGGGTAGTGGATAGATCAAGGCAACTGGAGATGTCGATTGACATTACATTTGAATAGTTGGAGATTATAGCTCTCAGGGAAACAGGAATAGGGAAGGGAGTTCCACAGACGAGGCATGAAGCTATTGGAGTAGAAGAGACGGCTACATTTAGGAGTTTCGACAGTGAAAGGGTGAGAGCGGGATGCCAGACTCGTATGGCGCTTGAACTCATGACGTTTGGGAACCAGCGAATGCAGCTCCTCGGAGCAATTGCCATGAAAGTATTTGTAGAACAGACAGAGGGAGGCGACGGCGCGTCTGTGAGAAAGTGACTGTAGACGAGACGCCAGAGCAGGGACAACAACATTGCATATCCGCCTCTGGAGCCTATCAAGAACCCCGAGGCAAACAGAAGGGGCACCAGACCATATATGGCAGCTGTCTATCAACTCTTTGCCAGTTATTTAATACGTGAATATAAATATTTTGTAAGCAATTTTATTTTGTTTTTGAGATAATGGTTTTAGTGATACAAGTTTTACTAACTAAGGAGGAAGAAGAATGCTGGGAATACAGTGAACCGAAAATGGGAACAACAAAAAGCACTTCGAGAAAATGGAAACAAAAAGATCACTTATACTTAACATTAGGGGGCACCTCGAGGTGGTGTTATGGTTAGCAAGCTTGTCTCTCTAGAACAATTACGATTAAGTAGCGAGTTCGATTCTCACTGGGTGCTCCTTACTTTCGGCCTCATGCCACATCCAATCTACGCTTGGAAAATCACTATACTTAGCATCAGGGTTTGACTGATGTATTTATTTTCTACGGTTTATCAAACATATGAATGTTATTTAAAACCCCCAAAAATATATTGATATTGTAAGAATTTGTTATAATAATCATTTAGTGATACAAGTTTTACTAATTGACCCATAGCTGGGGAGACAAAAGGATATTGGTTTATCAGTACTTTTAAATTTGAGAACGTTCATGGAATTCAGCAGATGGTTGAAAGTTAAGTCAAAACATATGGAGGACACAAAGGAACATAATTCAAAGTCTGGTAAGACAAAAGTAAGCGAGTAATATTCAGGAAATATATATATATATATTTAAAAAAAATGAATATTGTTTAAATTATGATCAAATTGTTATGGCTTTGGAAAAGGTGGTTTAATACTTTTCCCAACGGTATTGGCAAGTAAATAAATATAACGAACCCATACGGAATATGAACTCGACTCTTCGCTTAACAATTCCGTTATATCAATTACACCACCCATACATCCACCTGGAATTCCCGACTGGTCACCTATCTAGGTACTGACCAGGTTGACGGTGCGTAATTTTGGTGATCGTACGGGAACCGATGTTTAAATATCATATGGCCGTAAGCCGAAAATGAGTGGAATACAAAGGGAATAAGCGGGATTCGAACCTGTCTACGTTGGCATAAACTGTAAACGTCAGAACTTGTGGAGTAGTTGAAGTAGTTCTCGGTTGACCGGCTGATCGGCTGAACTCTCTGCCTTCGGGCGGGGAGTAACCCGAAAGAGGCTACGCCGAAGGGCGGAGTCTCTTTCGGGGAGGTAAACCGACCCTGAACCTGTTTATACGGGTTCAATGGGCATATTTTTGGCCGGGCCCACGGGCTTGGAGATCCCACGTTAAACCGGCCTTGTGCCACATGATGCCTACGTGATGGGGGGGGGGTGACTAAATATAGTCAGAACTTGTGGAATTAAGTAATGTAGCTAATCTGAACATTGTCGATTGAAATAGCGATGGACTAGCGTTAGGTATACACCTTTTCATCTGTGGAAAACTGCCTGTTGGGTTCATTACCCACAAGGCAGCGTAAGTGTTTTTGAACTCTGTCAAACTAGAAATAGACGATTGGGAAACTCCAACGAAAGTATA
>CAHIKZ030004634.1:3707500-3710000 GCA_903632075.3 Acanthosepion pharaonis | reverse complement strand
CTGTTGAGGTTTCTATCAGACTCGATGAATTAATTAAATATATATATATATATATATATAAGTTTTTCGTGGTACAGAATTTAATAATAGATAGGAAAAGACAATATTTTAAGGCATTTTTAAAAGCTAAAATAAAAACAACCGGTTTCGTCCCAGGACTTATCAAATTTATTTATTCTGGCAATTTAAAAAAGAGTGTAAATTAATTTTTAATTAACGAATGTAATCGAATGGGGAAAAAATGAATTTCAAGAGACTAGAGTCCAATAACATTCAGACCCAGCAAGCATTCCCTCTGTTTACAAAGGCTCACAAGATCTGATATACAAGGACTCTAGAACCTTGTGTTGAAATGTGGAGTGGGACCTAGATAAAATTATAAATCGGTCACCACTAAAATTTTCCGCACATTTCCTTCTATTTATTAAATGTTCATCAACGGCAGAATCAGAACTGTTAGTCAGATATATATATATATATATATATATATATATATATATATATATATATATATATATATATATATATGTGTGTGTGTGTGTGTGTGTGTGTGTGTGTCTTTGTGTGTCTATTTTATCTTACGATATTTTTCTCTTGAGCGCACATTAGATCATTTTAATATTTACTGTCTCTCTTACCGAAATATTTTGCTCCATATTCCCACTTGTCTTTCTCGTCTCATTTAGCAATCATCTGAAATATTTAAATGCTTAACTTTAAAATTATTTCATATTTTTCTCGGCGCTTTTCATAGATATCTGAGATGGTAATAATTTTTTTTTAATTTTAAAAATTTACGACAATTTGTTTTATATAAAAAAAATTTCTCCGAGTTTTGATAACGAAAAACGCACTTTTGAAAAAAATATTTCTTCAAGAAATTAACAGACATTCCTTAGAAACTATATTTAAATTTCTTTCAATGAAAGTCTATGAAAATGGGATAGGATTCCACAGTTGTCACGCACATAGGTTTTGGAATTAACGCCAGACATCATCTCTTGGGAAGCAATTATTTCATAAAAATGTTTATTAATCTATTTGCATGACAAAAATATCACAGCAATGAATTCATAGCGAAAACTGATTTATCTGATAATAGACACATTGCGAGTTGCTTTTTGTCATTCTAAATAGCTAGTGTTTTAATAACTCAGTTGTTTGTTCTCACAAGTGCCAATTTTAAGCGGTTTCATTTGCGATATGTATTTGCACATCCACTCTATCCATTAGCTAGAAGTTGAATGCTGAGAACTAGATTACGAATCTCTGTATATATATATATATATATATATATATATATATATATATATAGTGTATAGGGGCAGCAGATCATTATTCGAACATGTATTGCTAAATATAACAGATAACGAATGTCTGTTATGTTTGATCATGAGCCATTCTAAACTTCGTATGGTTGCTTTCATTTAGGGAGGAATTAAAGACAAAAACTGTACAACATTTGGATATTTTTTGGATAAGCTTTCGGCTCACATGAGCCATCTTCAGGGTGGTTATACAGACATTTTAACAAAGATATTCACCATCAAAGATGATATTCTGTTATGCTGACTTAGAATATTGCTATGCGGCGATAACGGTCGCGGAGTAGCAGACTTAGATCATATGTTCAAAATACGGTTCTAGGACGTCGTATCACGTGAGAGACAGAAATATTAACAACAGAACGTTATGTCTAGATGCAATGTAATGTGCTGTGACTAGTTTGTAATGTAATTTTGTTGAGTGTGGGTTGTTATATTTTAATGTAGATAACCTCCATTATCTGAAGATGGCTCATGTGAGCCGAAACTTAGATCAAGGAACAGTATAATAAAAAAAAAATATCCAAATGTTTTTGTCTTTAATTTCTCCCGAAATTAAAGCAAATATAGGAAGTTTAGAACGGCTCATGATCAAGCATAATAGATATCCGTCTATATTTAACAATATGTTTGAATATATATATATATATATATATATATATATATATATATATATATATGTGTGTGTGTGTGTGTGTGTGTGTGTGTGTGTGTGTGTGTGTGTGTGTGAATATACATGCATGTATGTATATGTGTGTGTGTGTTTGAATTTGTATATACATATATATTTCCCTACACACCAGCGGTCCTCTGGTGGCAGCCAGCGGCGGGCCAATAGCCGTCCGCTAGTAGTAACATTGGAGAGATGAAAACGTCGGCGGTCCGACAGTGAGCCACTAGCGTAAATGCTAGTGGCATGTCACGCAGTGGCAGGTTTACGTGTAGGGTTGCTGCTGAACTCAAATAAGGCGACGAAGACATATATAAAAATATATAAATATCTTTATTGTCCGAATTACGGCCATTCGGTAGAGTGAGAGAGAATCACAGAGGTCAGGATTGCGCTCACAGGAATTGACGGAGACAAATCTTCGGTGAAACTATAGCCAGAATTTCTGCCGGGGCGAGAATTGGATCGGTTTTATAACAGTTGAACACCCACGCAACTTCACGTG
>CAHIKZ030004634.1:3677500-3702500 GCA_903632075.3 Acanthosepion pharaonis | reverse complement strand
TAAACAATCGCAGTAATGAAAATATGGGAATCTAAAATTTCAAATTTTTTATATACACGCCATAATAAATTGCGAGCCCTAAAAAAGCTTGCATGCCTTTTATTGCCTTTGCTTTTGAAGTGTCTGGTCTTCCATTTTCGTCAATAATTTGTCCTAGGTACCTTATCTGGGACATAAAAAAAATTAACACTTATCGGGGCTAAGTTTGAAATCGTATTCTTTCATCCTTTCAAAAACTTTTTTTTATGTGCTCAAAATGTCACTTTTGATTTCCACTCTTTATCAACACATTATCGATGTATGCAATGGCAAAATCAGCCAGCATCGTGTCTATAATTTGTTGAAAAGGCCAGGTGCAACCTTCACTCCAAACGGAAGTCAATTAAATTCATACAACCCCTTGTATGTATTAATAGTCAACAATTTGGAGCGTTCTTCATCGACTTGTATCTGGAGATACATATTTGATAGATTTAGCTTTGAGAAAGAAAAAAAAATTCTACCATTTAATTTTACAAAAAATTCCTCAGGTGCTGGTAATGGGTAGGTGTGTACTTTCAGACAATCATTTAAGCCAGTTGAAAAATCTTCGCAAACGCGTATTTCGTGATTTTTTTCTTTTTTTGATTATATACTGTCGGAGCCATCCACTCTGAATATTCAACTTTTGAGAGGACACCCAATTTTTCAAGTCACTCCACAGCTGTGAACGGCACATTTCTTTTGGGCATGAAAATAAGCTTCACATTAACCTTGACCTCTTTGTGCATCTTCCAAGTCTATCTATAAATATTTCAGGAAACTTATCTTTCAGCTCTTTCATTAGTTTTCTAACAAACTATTTTTTCTGGTGGTGAGGGGACATCAATTTTATTACCAAAAGGATTTATGGGTAGTTTCTATGAATCGAATAAAACAATCCAGTCTTTTCCAAATAGATTGAAAGCGTTTTGCAGCACAAGAATTTTTTTTTTATTTTAAAGTCTTTCCAATAAATGAAATATCACGTGTAAATTCGTCTTTAAAACTGAATTTTTTTTCCTGACATTCCACGGCCAACTTATTGGTTTGTTTCAATAATGGTTTTCCAATTTTCTCTCCATGTTTCTTTCTTAATGATCGAAATATCACTTCCGGCGTCAAGTTGGAGTTTAATTTTTTCATTATTAATTTTTACGTACACAAATTTACGTTTCTGGTCCTCCTCAATTTCTCTTCTCCCTAACACGATATCTATGTTCGAATTTTTTAAAAAATCTTTCCCGTTAGGTTTTTCAGTGGTTACTTTTATATCTTCTATTTCCACAAAGGAAACTTTTATTACGGAAAAAAAAACATTCACATTTGAAATGTAATCCACCACAACCAAAATATGGATTTTGTTTCGAACAATCTTTTTTCTATATTCTGCTGTCGTATTTTAGGACGAACAGCATTTAATATCTGTCTATATTTCTGAGATCAGGTATTATGTACACTATTTACATTATTCGGAATATTGTCCTCTTCTTTGTTGCCATATTTATCACAACGTTTCAGCCGTTGTACGCTCCGGCCTTCTTCAGGTTGTTGGAATGTCGAACTGAACCCTTTATTTCGCTCGCTGGGGTAGACTGTTCTAGTTCCACGTGCCACGTCTAGTGGATGTCAACAGTTATCTCCTGTTTCCCTCTCCAAGTTCTCCACCGCCTTAACCGGGTATTGAACTCACACTCTTTGGGTCCTGTCACTGGATCAAACTAACGCCTTTATCCACTGTGCTGTCGCTGAGGACAGCGAGCGAAATAAAGTATTCAGTTCGACATTCCAACCAACTGAAGAAGGCCGGAGCGTACAACGGCCGAAACGTTGTGATAAATTATGGCAACAAAGATGAGGACAATAGTCCGAATAATGTAAATAGTGAACAGCATTTATGTTTGAAATTCTTTTTTTTCTATTTTTGTATTATCGTGCTTCAAATTTACAATTCTCCGACATTCTTTAGTAACTTTCTGAAGCGTTATATTAGCTTAGCCAGTATTAGTGAACGGATATTTTTGTTTTGTTGAAGTAAGACCATTAACAAAATTAAGCATGTCAGAATTTAGTTCATGCAAAAAAATTGTTCACAATTTAGATTCACATTTCCAGCATAGGTGACAAAATTAAATAAAAAACATCCAAAATGCTTGTCGTCGCCTTCAGCAATATTTAAACATTGTAACGAATATGAAATAAGGAGCTTCTCTCGCCAAAAATGCTAGACAATATATTTACTGTTTCTTCGAAAGAAATTTCGCTAGTTTTCTCGGAAGTATAAAATTCCCGTTTTAAGTATTATTGTTCGTGTCGACTTTTGTAAAAGTAACCTTACTTTCTTTTCGTCCCTCCACTTTTAACACACCAATTTGAATATGTCGGCATATCTTCTAAAATACGATGGAAACGTAATACCATCTTTTGGACAATATTTGAATTCGGTAATTGAATTCGCAATAGGTTCAGCAGTGAGAAAAATTCAAGTTGTATTCGCTCAATTTGTTTTATATCAAAGCTTCTACCAATGTAGACTTGCATTAAGATACGCTCAAACATTTCATATTGTTTAACTTCCTGTTCTTGTTGCAATTTCTAGTTTTCCACAAAAACTTTCATTACTGTCAATAATTCATCCATTTTCAAAGCATACAATTTTTATACCTCGATGTGATTTTCTTACGAAATAAGTCTTTCTTCCTTCAAATCAACTTGTCACAAAATAAGCGTATCAAAATGTGGTTAATTATTTTCACAGAGAAAAAAAAAAATTACTTTGAAAGAAGAAGCCCAAAACAATCCTTTAAAACCGTGAAAATCCAAGTGTTTCTTACTTAACCACTCTGAGGAAGCAAACAAAAGATGTCCGCTGCTAATTTGACAAGGTAGCCACTTCGTATCAATTTGAGTTGTAGTTTTCATTTAGTTCGTCGCCAATTTTGTAATTTTCTCCGGGGTTGGTTATTGAAAATAATAACTAGAACGGTAACTTACAAAGTATAAGGGTTTATTTTTAACAAGAACAATACAAGTAGATATTTACAAGTGATGCTGGAAAGGAAGCCGGCATTTACCTGACCTCCCTACGATACAGGATGTGGAACAAGGTCGATTTTTACGTGAGGCGATCCGAGCCAGTAGACTCTGGCAAAAATTACCCGCAAACACAGCATACACGGGATCGAGTTCGTCTACTCATCTCTTCTGCATAGCGTTGTCTGGGTTCCTCGCTGCCCGAAAGTGTTCGACTTCTTGCCTAAGCGGGAAAGCAAGTGGCATTTAACCGAGTTACACCCTGAGCGGAATGTGACACAAGGCCGGCTTTACGCGGGTCTTTCCGGGCAGACGAGACTCTGCACTTCGGCAGAGCCTCGTCTGTGTTGTTCCCTGCCCGAAAGCAGAGAGGTCGACAAGCAGAGCAATCCAAACACAAGAGGTCTGACACACCCTGAAGCTGGAAACCAGGTCGGTATTTACCCGACCTCCTCCCGGGGCAGGATGCGGCACAAAGCCGATTTTTATGTGGGGCAATCCGAGCCCGTAGGCTCGATGGAAAATTTCCCGTAGATCCCGCATACCCAGGGTCGGGTTTTCAACCTCGATAGACCAGACTCTACCCTTTGGCATAGCCTCGTCTGGGTTCTGGATGCCCCCCACCTGCTAAGACCAACAGCATAAATACTTCTATTTCTACGGGGACAGTTCATTTAATAGAGGCGTATCAGTATACTGAGAGTTAGTAGTACGTTCCCTACATCAAATATACAACCCAGTGTCTGAATTTTAATTAACATTTTTATTGTTCAAAACACACACACACACACATATATATATATATATATATATATATATATACTATACGATTTATTACTATATATATATATATATATATATATATATATATATATATATATATATATATATATAATAAATCCTAGCTTATATATTTAAGTAGGGGTAAACATAAGAAAATTACCTGAAATGTAAAATAGATATTTCTTTTATATTGCGATGGCGGGGGGGGGGGTACTAAAAATTAATTTGTTGAATCCCATCTTGGTCGGTTCGAGAATTTGTCTTAGCCTCCCTCTCACAATGCTGTCACCACGTTTTCATAATCCTGACAAAATATATAGCAGTTGTTAACTTCGTCGCTTCTGAAGATCTTCTCCTCTCGCTGTGATAATGGAGTTTTGCAAAACGTCACGAAATACGAAGATAAAACATTTTCAAGGCTTCTTCGAAACGAATCTAGACGCGAACAAAGGATCTGAAAAGAGAGAAGGAGAAAAACAAAGGTATCACCGGGGAAGAGAGGATAGTGAACGAAAATGAGAGGGAGAGTAATAGATTGAGAGAAAGGATCGGATGATAGAACTTGTTTATTTTAGGGTTAACGTATGTCACGTTATGCCATTACATTTGATAAGTTGTTTTGGTTCTCAGGAATGGTTTCTGAAGACAGCAACGATTATGTAATTCTCCAAATAAGAAATGTTAGCAATGTTTGAGAAAAAATCTTCTATTACATCAAATTAAATATCACAAGGCTGCATTAATATATATATATATATATATATATATATATATATATATATATATATATGCATGTTTCATTAAAAAAGATAACAAGATACTAAGGTTTAACTTTCTATTTAATTTTTCTTGTGTTAGAAACAAGAGCTTTCTTTTTTGGACACATTCATTTTTCTTGTGTTAGAAACAAGAGCTTTCTTTTTTGGACACATTCATTTTTCTTGTGTTAGAAACAAGAGCTTTCTTTTTTGAACACAGAGTGTGTAGAAACTGTCCAAATGTTGTATAGCGTTTTCGGTTATACTTTTAGCTGAAAGCGCTCGGAAAAAATTAAATAAAAAGCTTAGCTGTAGCAGCTTGTCTGTCGTTTTTAATGAAACACGCATAAATGAAGGATTACTGCTTAAATACACAATATATATATATATATATATATATATATATATATATATATATATATATATATATATATATATTGTATTTAAGCAGTATAAAAAAAATAATAAATCTCCATAGACACGTAAACCGGACTAGGCGAAAACATCTTCCATTATAAATTTAGACACCCCCACCTTTCCCTAACTTGACATCTATGAAAGTAACTCTATACTGATACTTATTATTAACACCCAACACACGCCTACCCAATTCGCCCTAGCTGTTACCATGGAAATTTTGATTTCAATTATTAAAACATGTAAATTTCAGAAATAAGTTATTCCAAAAAAAATTTCGCTTGAAGATGGAACAGAGCTTACTTTAATTCAATTTAATTCAAATAATTATATTGACGTTTTCGCCTCTTGTTTTGAAACATGATACCTCTTATGTCGCGAGTTGGAATCATATTTTTAAATAAATAATTATATATATATATATATATATATATATATATATATATATATAGAGAGAGAGAGAGAGAGAGAGAGGAGAGATTTGGGGATATATTACAGTAAGGGAAATTTATAATTAATATAGTGTAAAGAGGTTATAGAGGTGGGGATTAAAAATAAAAATTAGAATTAGTTATACTGGTGATATTTGAAGAGTTAGAGGGGAGTGAATATTGTGAAAATATGGTAGCTAATTAAGTTAAACCTATATTATGGAAATTTGAATCTGTGCTTATGCCGACATTTTAACCCTAATTCATTCCACTGATTCCAAAGTTGGTTTTGATTATTGCATTTTATTATTCTAAGTTATTCTTCTAAACATAAGTCACACTTATCCTTAAGACTATTAGGAGTATGTGTGGAATCTATAATTTTTATATAGGTAGCTAGTTATTCTTGCAGTAATAAGATGATTACCTTATATACCACTGGACGAGTACAATTTGACAAGCAAAAAAAAAAAAAAACAAGCACAAAACCCCATATAAAACGACAGGTAACTTATGTGATATAATCGTAGTTGACGTTATTAATTTTTCGCCACAATTTTCTTATATAAAAACCTTTCAGAATTTTAAGTTTATATTTATTGTTATATTGATGGAGCACTGATGTATATTCCACCAATATCCGTCTAAATGGGGAATGTGGACATGAGTGTATCTGTAAATTTTCTGAGATTGAATTACGATTATTCAAGTGAAACGTAAGCCGAAAATACATCAGTCCTTCATCAAGATTATAAGAAAAAACTTAAAATTATAGAAACACTTTACAAAAATAATTCAATTCAACAAAGTTTTTAAATGTTTATACTAGGAAATTGTCATATAAAAAATACTAAATTAAATAGTACAATTAAAAATCTTTAAAAAAATTGAAAAAATCACATAAGTTATTTCCCCTGTATAGTGGCAAAAATATTTTGAATTTACAGTGTTAACGCATAACACATCAATAGATATGCAACCACTGAAGATTTTCTCAGATGAGATTGAAAGTACTTGAGAAAATAAACAATAATTTGAAAGAAAATTTTGGAATTTTTCTTAATCAACTTTCTAGAGTCACCAAGAAATTAATTTTGGGATTTGAAAGGATTAAAACGAGATTAGACATAATACGTCGAAATTAGATAACTAAACAGGCTTGAATGAATATATGCTGCCTAAATATATTCACTCAAGCTTGTTTTTATGCCGCTAGATTATTTGGGGCACAGCACTTTTTTGGCCTAATGCTTTACCACGAAACCAGTTTCTCTTGTTATTGAGCACTTTGTACTATACTGGCAAGCGTTTCCAGGTTGATTGTTTTTGCCATCTTAGTTCTGGGGTGGATGATCTACCCTGCCCACTGTGCGAGTTTGGTTTGCTTGTCAAATTGTACTCGTCCGGTGGTATAAAAGGTAATCTTATTACTGCAAGTTACTGGCTACCTGATTGTGTGCAAACACGTGAAACTTAAAGCAGTGGTCAGTCATTGCCTACCTAGTTACTGAATTAATATATATATATATATATATATATATATATATATATATATATATATATATATATATATATATATATATTACATTATTCGGACAATTGTCCTCATCTTTGTCGCCCTATTTATCACAACGTTTCGGCCGTTGTACGCTCCGGCCTTCTTCTGGTGGTTGGAATTTCGAACTGAAAACTTTATTTCGCTCACTGGGGTAGACTGTTCTAGTTCCACGTGTCATCTTTGATGGATGTCAGTTATCAGTTATTTCCTGCTAATTTCCCTCTGAAAGTTCTCCACTGCCTTAACCGGGTATGGAACTCACACTCGTTGGGTCATGTCACTGGATCTAACCAACGCCTTTATCCACTGTGCCATGACACATGGCACTACCATCAACCACCAGAAGAACCAACCACCAGAAGAAGGCCGGAGCGTACAACGGCCGAAACGTTGTGATAAATATGGCAACAAAGATGAGGACAATAGACCGAATAATGTAAATAATGTACATAATACCTCATCTCAGAAATATAGACATATATATATATATATATATATATATATATATATATATATATATTTTGATATGTCCCGGTAAGGAATATATTTGAACGAAGTAGCTAAGTGGTTTTGGCTACTATAACCAAGTAGAATATGGTAGCAGTAATCGACTGGTACGCGTCGTAGTCGCAGGTAAGAAGTGTAGATCAATGGCGTAGTCAAATGGGCGTCGTTATAGACTTAGCTCTCAGACTAAGGCTCTTTGACTCTGTCGTACCTACACGTCTGTCGGTATTTATGACGGACACCAGCCAATCATATTCCAGTGAGATGGAACACAGGTGTATGCATATTGCATTATATCAATATTATATAAATGCATTATATATATATATGTATATATGTATATATTATATATATATATCATATATATCATTAATTAGAGACACAAAAATTCAAGTTACCACGCTTACCCACCTTTCGACCCTTATATTCCTATATATTATAGGAGAAAAAGAAAGAGAGAAAGAAAGAGATAGTGAGTCAGTGAGTGAAGTATTGTCGACTATTACGTCATCAACCCTATGCAATCTTTTTTCTTAGATCTCTTTATTGCAGCTGAACAAATTTATTTTTACTTATTGGTAATATCAGCTATCAAACAGGATGGATAAAGATTTGCAGTATTTTGGGGATATCTATCATTATTAAAATATTAATTGACCCTGATCTGGCATCTTGTCTACAGTCGCTTAATTGGCTCTGATCTGGCATCTCGTCTAGAGTCGCTCTCTCACAGACGCGCCGTCGCCTCTCTCTGTCTTTTTTACAAATACTTTTCATGGTAATTGCTCCCAGGAGCTGCATTCGCTGGTTCCCAGACTTCATGAATTCAAGCGCCCTACGAGGCTGGCATCCCGCTCTCACCCTTTCACTGTTGAAACTATTAAATGTAGCCGTCTCTTCTATTCCAATAGCTTCATATCTCGCAACTCTCGCCTGTAGAACTCCCTTCCCTATTCCTGTTTCCCTGAGAGCTATAATCTCCAACTATTCAAATGTAATGTCAATCGACATCTCCAGTTGCCTTGATCTATCCACTATCCTTCTCCTCATCCTTTTCTCTATCACTCCTATCTGATCTTGCTCCAAATCTTCCGTAACCCCTTGCGTCCTAGTGGCTTCCCGCCTTGATTGGGGTGAAACGCTTAAATAAAAAAAAATCAAATACCCTTCAATATAATAGTATCAAAAGGGTGGTAGCAATCCAGAAGTTAGACAAAAATCAATGTCGACAGTCTCCGTCTAATAAGCTTCTCAGCAGCTGATTGATATAAAATCAAAACCTCATTTATGTAGAACTAGGTTAAAAGATGCACTATGTGCGGCCCTTTAAGCTAGCTCTTGTCCTGAATTCCTCAATTTGTTTCCATTCTGGCAAGGCTAACATCGTTGGCTCCAAACGAGATCATTGCAAAACAGTTATTGTAGCTTCAGATGTGCTGGGTTAAGTGATTTGATTCAATTGAGTTACCATCAAGAAGTGGTTGCTGACCATGTTTGCCGTAGTCTCTGGATATAGAATCCAGTGAAGTACGTAATGTCTTCAATATCAGAGATTGGCAGTGAAGATTCGGAGTAGTAGCTGTTAAGTAATTCTTTACGTCTTTGATATCAGAGGTTGGCAGTGAAGATATTTTTGGAGAAAAAACAAAATGGCTGCCTTTATATACATCGGATTGAATATTTTGAGCTTTCTGATTGGTTAACCCTTCTATTGGTGAACTATAAAATGAATCAACTCATTTGGACTGGCTCACTAGTACAAAAACTACCCCAAAATTCTAACAGTGGTAGCAATGGCTCTGGAGGAACCGGTAGAGGTTCCAACTGTATTTTCCTTTGTTACTGATTCATCCTTGAGTCTGAGGTTATTACAATGCTTACACTGAATGATCATTCATCCGATATATATATATATATATATATATATATATATATATATATATATTATGTGTATTTAGGCAGCATCTTATCATTCATACACGTTTCATTAATTAATATAGACAAGTGTTTATTTATTTTATATAAAATTTTTTCGTAACGTCTGATAAGTTTAATAACATTATCGTTGAACGAAGAAAGAAATTCACAATATTTATCCATATTTTTTTTAATACAATCTAAGCTTTCGGCTTACTTAAGCCATTATGAAAGATGACAATTACAACATATTAAACAATATACGGACAAGACAGTGATGATAGTCTGTCATTGTTTACATAGATGATTTCTAAGCAACGATAAACACGCGCATATAAGACGCTTAAAGCGAAAATAGTTGTCTTGAAAAGTCAATTTGGACAGTCCCCAAAAAAGCGGCTACACTCCTTTTAGCATGATTGTGATTATCACTAATCTGTTTAGTCGGTCTTTCATCATGTGTTTCAAAAGATCCTACTCTTCTATGGATTTCAGCATCTGTTTCGCTTCTGGATAAAATCTGACTGTCATCCTCTGCAGCTTTTGATCTTATCTCCCTTGGTGTATCTGCTTCTATACTGGATGCTCTCCTGTCTTGTGTCTCTACTGATGTTTCAGATGATCTTGATCTTCCATGGTTTGAAGCATTTGTTTGTATCCTAGCTTGTGCCTCCTGTAGTGTTTTTTCTGCTTTCCTCTCTATTTTCCGTAAAGATCTGGTCTTTTTTATATTGGCTCCTTAGATATACCGTTCAATCGATACAAAATAAAATAAGTATGGACATAATGTTAACAAAGGATAACCAGATTATACCGTATTGGTGCCAGCATTTTGAAGAAATAATTTTGAATTCCGCAATTCACTCCATAAAACTTAAAAACCTCACCTTTTCTCTGATTCGTACTATAAATCTAATTCTAATTTTGGCCGAAACTCCAACTTGGGTCGAAAATCCAAATCAGACCGAAAACTGTGTTTTTCAAATCATACACTCTGTGGAACTTTAATGAAGTTAATATCTTCAAATTTAAACTCCGGTGTGTCTTCAAAACTTCAAGTCACAAAAGCTATTATAGTGGGTCAGCCAATTTGTATTGGTTATAAATAGAAATAAAAACCGACCCTCTACAATTTTTACAATATCAAATGTAACAAAGACAACAACAAGGGAAATAATCAAGTAGAAGGTAAATAAAGCCAACAAAACAAGACCGATAATATATGTATATACAAATATATATTAATAACAAGTTACAATACATGGAAACAGTACAAAGGACGAAGTGTGTGTGAATATTCTGTATGTGTGTGCGTGTGTGAATATTCTGTATGTGCGTGCGTGTGTGAATATTCTGTATGTGCGTGCGTGTGTGAATATTCTATTTAGCGTGTTTCCACGCTATCCCTTGTTAGCGCCTATATTTCGAGGTTGATAGCTGAAATCCTGAAGGAAAAAGAGATAGAGGCCAAGGGTCAGCGGCTATTTATAGCCAGGGAAGAGAGACCCCTGGTGAAAGGATTAACGGAATGAAGGAGGAGTTAACTCCGACACTATCACTATAATTCTGATTCCTTGGCATTTTGAAGAAATAAAACTGATTTCCTCAATTCACAAAGTTTTATAGATATTTTAAACTGAATTTAAAACAAAATGTTTTAAATATACGAAGTTTTTTTTGCGTTACTTCAAACTCAATATAAATTAAAAACGTTAAAAGCACTAATTGTTTTGATTTGTTTTACAATTTTTAATTGTTATCTCCTCATTCGGATATAAATCCAGATATTGGATGTTCAACTACCAGATCTTCAAAAGGTATAATATGTCTATGTAGAGCAAGTCTGGCCAGAGTTAGAGAGGTTTCAGACATACGGACGGACACACATAATTTTCCGTTTATTTATTTCGATAAATAAGTCTTGTTTTGCATATCTGATAGCCTTCCGACGACGGTTTGATATGGTGTTCTCCAAATCTTTCTGCGTGGGTATATTCAGAAATTGCCCAGTCCCACCAGATGTTACAGCAGGTGTAAGGGCGTAGCTGTAATATATCAGTTAGTAAAACGGGTAGGTGCTGGCTAGAAGACCAGTACTCGTATAAGTATTGCTTTTAGCCGAATGATAAAATAGATTCCGATGCTTAACTGAAGCTGATGACGCCATCTTTTGAGTGATACTTTGTTTACGCTTAGGAAACGTACGCATCTGTGAATTATACATCGTTCTCACCAGCAATCAGTTTAAAATTTGTTTTGAACAGAACTGAGTATAAAAAGATATGTATTTATTTTATTTTAAAAACATATGGCATTACTATTGTTTAAATTGATTATAAACTGATTGAAAATAAAATTAAAACATCTTAAATAGGTGTTTTAATAAACGCTAGATTCAATTTACAGGTAATACAGCTGGATTATCTTGTCTCATCAGATATACAGTTCAATCGATACAAAATAAAATAAGTATAGACATAATGTTAACAAAGGATAACTAGATTATACCGTATTGGTGCCAGACCGTAAAAAAGGTTTTTGTTTGGTTTGGTTCGGTTTGCTTCTAGGCATACAACCTCACTGGGTTATTTAATGCTAACAAGATTTTTATTCCTGGTAATATTTATTTTTCCAAAATGTACTGCTGGTAATATTTTTGTTTCCAAAATGTATTGCTGGTAATATTTTTTTTCAAAATTGTATTGCTGGTATTAAAACCTATATATACATTTTCATGGCATTTTGGCCATAGCTGGGATCCCTAACAGGTGCTACCACCCGAGTCAGTGAAGACCTGCGAACACCAACAATTAAGAGGTGACTCCACGCTCCTCAAAACCTCCCGAGCAGATGCCTTGCTGCCGGATGTAGTTTATCGTCATACTCAGGACGCCTAATTTGTGGTGGAGAGATCTCCACCCTATGCAGGGGTGAAGCCGACTATTCTGAAGCCCTAGCCAACAGGACAAGAAAAATGGTTTAGGTGAATAACTGTATTTTTATGCGTATAATACAACTTAGGTATAATACGACCCTGTGTTTCTGAAGTTGAAAACAGAGAATAAATTTCATCCTTGAGTAAAATATGACCCCGTCGTACAGCCATTCCTGTGTAAATTTTTTTTAAACGTCGTATTATCTTTATCAATCACTAAAATATTTAATTTCTCCTGGAATTAAAGAATAGAAATAAACCAGATGTTTCTCCTATTAATTTCCGTTTCAAAACTTATTTTCAGCGAAAGGTGCTAATTAAACATACTCGGTAATATATTCTAAGGTGTTAATTAGTCTATCATACGATTCTGTTTTATATTACTTCATTATATTTCCAGATACTAATGAACTATGACAAAAAGGAATGAACAGTGAAAACTTTATTAAAAAACAAGAAAATCAGAATATAAACAAAATTTATCTCGTGTGCAAAACAAAAAAACGATCAATTATGCTGATTCCAAGAGAACAAATATTACTGAGATATCAAATAACATTTGTAAACAATTGTTATTAACACCTGCCTGTGTAGTTTTTGTTGTCTATTATACTGGGTCTATTTTAAATCTTGCTCTTTCCAAGAGGAGTGTTTTAAAGCTAAGTAAAATTTTCTGAAAACACGTTTAATTCGAACCGCTTTTTTACATTTAATTTCCGTTCAAATTTTTCGTATTATTCACAATAATATAAGGTAACTATGGGTGAGTACTTTGCGTGTATTTTTTTCTGAAATCAAAGATTGTTTATATATATATATATATATATATATATATATATATATATATATATATATATATATATATATATATATATATATATATATATATATATATATATGTGTGTGTGTGTGTTTGTGTGTATATATATGTATATATATATATATGTATATATGTGTGTGTATACATATGTGTTTTTGTGTATATATATAAGTGTGTATATATATGTATGTGCGTATATATATGTGTGCGTGTGCATATATGTGTGTATATATATGTGTGTGTGTATATATATGTCTGTGTATATATATCTGTATGTGCATATATATGTATGTGTATATATGTGTGTATGTGCATATATATGTGTGTGTGTATATATGTGTGAGTATATATATATATATATATATATATATATTATTCGCAAAATAAAGAAGCAAACATGAAAAATTAAGAAGAAATGTATTTACAATATAAAATACCATAGGAAAGAATAAACAGTCAAACGTTCGAATTTTTGTCCATTCACACTGAAAACATTCAAGTGAATTCCATGCTCATATAAGTAAACGCATGAATTATCTTGGTCAGCTTGGGAGAGAAACTGAAACATGTTCAACTTGACCTAACTGAGAAGGTTACAGCGATGATCCATTATCACCTGATTTGAACTCTGAAGGTCAATTTTTAGATTCAATTTCTAAATGAACATCTTCCAACTAATCAAATTATTGAAGGCTAAAGCAACAAGCCTTTTAATCGAAGACAACCAATCGCAATGAAGTCATGCGCCCAAAACCATCGTAACTTATTCCGCAATTCGACCCCATCCGGATTTAACATGATTGCATTTTAAAAGCATGTCAGTCGACATTAGCTGACTACATATTAAGAAAACCTACTCGCATTTCTACGAATTCATTTCTGCAACCTTCAAATCCCACGTGAAACATTAGATAGCTTTTCGGGAGCAAATCGAAAAGCAAGGCAGGCAATTCTTTTGTAATCATTACACCACAAGGTAATAAAACCACTAAGACGCAAATGATTACTAAGTGTGGAAGGATATCAGAAAAAGAAAAAAGAAACATTATTAATGAGAAATATCAATAAAAACAGAATTTAAGACAAAACTAACGATTGACATTAGATTTAAATCTTGAAAAGAAAAGCTGATAAGGAAACATGAGTCTGAAGGAGAGTGCAATAAAGAAAGAAGTGTGAGAAAATAAATTGTTAGCATCGAACTTACGATTACATCTAGCCATTTCAAGTGTAAAATGATGAGATCTTGCTGCCAACCTATTAGATTCGTAAATTCGCGGTACCAAAGAGAAAAGTCCATCGAAAACAATTATCATTAAAATATTTCTAGAAAAGGCACATTGCAGCAGCAGAAAAGTGACCGAAGCCGAGTTGCCAAATCAAGACTGATAACATTGCAGATTCTTCTTTGGACTGTATCAAGAATCGTTAAATACACAGCAGAAGCACCAGGGCAGATGTGACGGAAATATTTAATGCAGGGTCGAATGGTAGACTTATAAATATGCTAGATGGATTTTGACGAGAAACATTGTTTATCAGGACACAGTGACCCAGCGCCAGGTCTACCATTTGATCCGATATAATCTTTCCACTTCATGTCAGTGGAGAAGGCGCAAAGAGGCCCGTCTTCTGGAAAGCAACAACAACAACAACAACAAAAAATAAAAAGAAGTTCTTTAAGGCATGTAAAAGAAAGCAGTTTCGTTTTGGATTCGTTAAAATTGAAATTAAATTAAATAAATAAGATTTATTACTGGAACTAATCAATTTTTCTGTTTTGTTTTTTTTCTTTTCGGATTTTTCTTTCGTTTTACATGAGAACGATCTCTTTGCGGTTTCTTTCTTGTTGATAGGCATATCAACTCCTTAAATTTATTTAATGCTGAAATCTAATTTTTTTTAGGAACTTTGAACTAATAAAAATATATGTTATTCTGCTTTCACAACTGAATACATGGTAGATGATTCTCAGCTATTGCTCATATACATGTTTGTGTGGACACGATTACTAGACGCGGTGATTGTGTTTCATGATTTTTAAGTTATATTTTGGAATATAGTTCGATTATAAACTTGTAGAATGTTATACGGATTTATGTCATGAAAGTTCATGTTGGTTGTTTGCTTTTGATTAACAGCATATCTATGTGTTATTTAATACCGAAATATAAATATTTTGAACGCTATTTTATGGCTTTAACTAAATATATTTTGAACGCAAATGAACTACAGATAAAATGAACGGAGTTGTATGTCTTCGACTATAGATAAAAAGTATTGCTGATTATGCATTGTCGATATTTTTATTAGTAATATGTATTTTTATACTTTCATAGTGTTTTTGTTTTGAAGGTTCACCATTTATCCATAAACTGGACCCTAACAGGGGATACCACCCGGGTCAGGGTGGACCTGGGAAGAATAGAAATCAAGACGTTGTTCCACGCCCTTCAAAAACTCCAATCTACCAATACTTGTGGTTCTGATAGCTGGAATTTTTTTTTAAGCATGACACCCCAAGCAAGGCGGGAAGCCACTAGGACGCAAGGGGTTACAGAAAATGTAGAGCAATATGAGATAGGAGTGATAGAAGAAAGGATGAGGGTAGTGGATAGATCAAGGCAACTGGAGATGTCGATTGACATTACACTTGAATAGCTGGAGATTATAGCTCACAGGGAAACAGGAAAAGGGAAGGGAGTTCCACAGGCGAGACGTGCGAGACATGAAGCTATTAGAGTAGAAGAGACGGCTACATTTAGGAGTTTCGACAGTGAAGGGGTAATGGACCATAATATTCTGCGTAATGTCTAAATCACGTGACTGGATAAATCTACGTTTACATATCTAACTACTCTTGTAAAATGGACTACGTCCGATATTATTTTAATATACTTATTGTTTCTACGTTATTTTTATAGATTCAAATATTTGATTAAATGCTCTGTTTATGATAAGCAGTACTAACAGCATTTACCGAATATCCGAGAAATTTCATAGAAAATATGTGTCCTTCGACAGGAATCGAACCTGTATCCTACACGGAACCGTCATATAAACTGACGTGCTATACCATTTAACATTAAAGGAAGCGTCTGGTTAGTAAGGGAAATCACGGGTATTTTTTTATTTTTTATTTAAAAACAGTAATTCGACCTTACTAACCAAACGCGTCCTCTGTAGCTAAATAGTATAGCACGTCAGGCTATATGACGGTTCGGTGTAGGATGCAGGTTCAATTTATGTCGGAGGACGCCCATTTTCTATGAAGATTTCTCGGACATTCAGGCCGGTAAATATTGTTGATACTGTTTATTATAAACAGAGCAATTACTTAAATATTTGTATCTTTATAAATATACTAAAATATCTAACTACTGTCTTTGAAACTCACAAAACACTATGAAATTTTTGTTCCCACTCAGTACGTTCTACTGGTAGTAACAGATAATACCCTAGTAAAAAACAGGATTCGAAGGCTGATTTTCTAGGCATGCTGGCATCCTTCTCAAATTTGAACCTTGATACTATACTTATTCCATTTTGTTTTCTATGTGTCTATTTCTTTAATTTTAATTCCTTTTTAAAATCGTTATATTATTCTTATAGAAGTAAAAAAAAAAAAAAGGTTGTCCATGTCGTAGTACTGTTGGTAGAAGGATCTTATATTGTTTTTATCGAACGAAATGTCATGTTTTCTTCTTGTTGAATAGAAGTTGATGATTGAAA
Organism: Acanthosepion pharaonis; assembly: GCA_903632075.3. Lineage (NCBI taxonomy): Eukaryota > Metazoa > Mollusca > Cephalopoda > Sepiida > Sepiidae > Acanthosepion > Acanthosepion pharaonis. The sequence goes on along the minus strand of CAHIKZ030004634.1, from coordinate 3,685,591 downwards.
AAAAGAAAACACATAATGAACACACAAACTTCAAACGGCATGACGATCGACGCCATCTTGTTGCGAGCAGCTTGGAATCCGTTCTACTCCAAACAAATAATAGTTGCATCATAATTTGCTTACTGAGCGGAAAAAAAAGAAACAATTTAAACTTTTTTTTTGTTTGTTTGTTTTAGAAGCACAAAAAATACGTGGTCTTTAATTTGGTATATGCCTTTGAATTGCGAGCTGTATTAGCCTCTCTTGGAAATGACTGGGTATTCAAGTTGATAATCCATTTTTCCAGGACACTCGAATGTCTTTCAAGACATATGTCAAAAGCTATGTGTGAACAAAAGGCAGTTTCACTCTCACAGTCCATAAATATTCCTCATCTTACGCGCGTAATGAGACAGAAATAAGTACTGGGACAAGCGAAATATTATATTGTTCTGAAAATAATACCCGATTTTACAATAAACCTTTAAATTGCGTTCTAATATATTTTTATATTAGTACGCTAATACATATATATATATTTAATTAATTCATCGAGCCTGATAAAAACCTCTACAGAATGCAGGAAGCCGTTTCGTTCTATATTTAGGACTCATCAGCAGTGCGCATCCACTACCGAGTATCGAACCCTGACAGTTGGGTTGTCAAGCGGACACCATACCAACTGTTCCAAATGGGCCTCGGTGACGAAGAGATTCGAAATCAGACTCAACTAAGCGCCGCTCGCTCACATATTCCGTGGCGGAACTCAACTGAGTTCTCTGTAACCATAGGACTGTGCCCCCGGGAGCCACGACTACTCTCACCAAGCCGCTACCAACTGGAGCATTAGAAGCCGGTTCAAGCGAAGATAAAAAACAGATAGTAATTAATAGGAGGATTTGATAATGATATTTAATTAATTCATCGAGTCTGATAGAAACCTCTACAGAATGCAGGAAGCTCTGGACGGCCGTTTCGTCCTATATTTGGGACTCATCAGCATCATATGCATATATATATATATATATATATATATATATATGTGTGTGTGTGTGTGTGTGTGTGTGTGTGTGTGTGTGTGTGTGTGTGTGTGTGTAACTTATTCTTAATGATTAATGTGTTGTTCATTTTATATCAATATTTTTTCAGAATGTAACTTAAAACATTATATATCCATCATCCTGAACATGTAAAAAAACATTCGTTTACTTTTTTAAATTCCTCAGTGTGGATACGAGTCTTGAGCAGTAAGCTGGTCGTCCTGGGTAAGACGACAAATTATATCCGGCAGCAAGGTACCTAGACTTTCTGAATTTAATCACAGTACCAGATTGGCGGTAATGTCTCATCATTTTACATTTGTAAACCTAAGTTCTACGCTCGTGGTTTCTTCTATCGAACTTCTCGCATGTGGAACTCACTCCCGGCTTCTTGCTTCTCAGACAACTTTGATATTCAAAAATTTAAATGCAATGTCAATCTTGTTTTCTCAAATTTTGTGCTTTTATTGTACTTTCTTCTTAATCCTGTTTTTTTCCCTCATATTCTCTAACACTCAGTAATCCCTTGCATATTAGAGGCTTTATTACCTTGCTTGGCGTGATATGATTAAATAAATGATAGGAAAATCCTGAGAATACTATGAACGGAACATCAGAGGGAACATGGGAAAATTGTACATAGGTTCAAACAGAGACATTTGTAATATGGGTCAGTTAAAGAGAAGTGAGGGCTTGGTAAATTTGACACTCACAAGTTCTAGTGGAGGCAGGAGACAGAGGGAAACGGAAAGTAACTTTTCTAAGAAAATTAATGTAAATGTATGGTAGAAATATTGCTTAGAGCGATTATGGTTGGCAAGGTAAGTAGAAGAAGAATTTCTATCTGTGGTATTATTTTAAACTATGTTAATTCTATCTTGATTGGCTGGTTGATTTTGTTTAGTGGCATATCAACACTTCTATGAGTGAATTACTGCCGAAATCTAAATATTTTGAACACAATTTTATGGCTTCAACTAAATACATTTTGAACCCAACTGTATGTATTAACGACAGATAAAATGTATAGTTCGCCACCCCAGTGACATGCGTTGGAATATCAAATCTGACCCTTTATTTAGTCCTCTGGGGTAGATTGTACTCTTTGTTCTCGATATCTCAGTTTCAGTCATTTCCCTTTAGTAAGGTAACTCTCCAAGTTTTTGTTCCCCTCTGTTGTGGCCAGGTATTGAACTCACAACTCTTGGTGTCGATTCACTAGATTATTTCAACCAATGCTTTTATCCACTGGGCCATGTGTCATTGGGGCTATGGGAACAATCTACCCCAGTGTATGAAATAAAGGATTCGGCTCGAATTTCCAACATATATCAATTGAAGAAAGCCGGAACCTACGACTGCCGATACTACGTGAATATGACAATAAAGACGAGGACAACTGCCTGAACAATGTAAATCATACTTCTAAAACACAGGTTGTGTGTGTGTGTTTGTGTCTGTACGTTTATATATTGGATCGGATTTCCTACATTTTTCAACCGATTTCAACAAAACTTCAGAGGACTACGTAAAATTACCTTGCGGTAGTTCTGACAGCGCCAAAAATTGGAAAAACACAATTGTTTTTGCACGAAATCAATTTGAAAACACGATTAAGAGGAATCGCGAGAATGAAAAGGGGACAACTCATATCGAGTTATACTTAAAAACCCAGGTTGTTTGTGTGTGTGTGTCTGTGTGTGTGTGTGTCTGTGTTCGTTTATATATGGGATCGGATTTCCTACATTTTTCAACCGGTTTCAACAAAACTTCACTTTTTTTTGGCAGGTAGTGTTTCTTATTGTCTTGCACACTTTTTTCTTTATTTTTACATTCAGAATGCTTTAAAAATTCCATTTACAAGACAATTGTTTATAATAAAATTCTATTCAATCGATAAAATCATAACGATTGAAAACAATGTTTTTGTTTGAGTTTGGGTTTGACCAATTCTTAAAAAAAAAAACTAATTAAGACATGCGTGTTCGTCTACCTTAAACAATAATCTTTGTCAATTTTATTTTTCAGTCTTTATGATGGTCGATACTTGATCTATCTCTTACTGTTACATCCCCGCCGGGCTCTACTGCTAGTAGTGTATATAATGTTATTGTGTTTGATTTTGCAATTTAAATACCTAATCATATTAATAGTGATATTCAGTTTTCTTTTTCAAATACCCAATCATAGGTAAATTTAAACTGTGTAAACGCTATTTTTATCATAAATTTTAACTAACTGATTTATTAGACTAGAGTTCGTATTGTATTCATTCTTATTGATTTTTATTTTTGTTATTGATTTAGATTTAACGGCAAGGATAAACCGATTCAGGATAGTTGAATACTCCGGCTGCTAATAAGAATGGCGGCGACGAATACTGAATTATGAAAGTAATATAAAAATACAATAAGAAGAAGGAATTTCCACAATGCAAAAAATAACTGGAAGGTATCATCGATCAATATTTGAAAGAATGTTAAAAGTGTACTTAAGAAACCTATTTTCCTGAAACAACTAATTTCACAATTGCAATTCGTTCTTCGGACCTTCGAATTAACTTATATTCGCGCGAATTTGGAACAAAATATGAATTCAAACTACTGTGGCCTAAGAAAAGTTTTTAGAAAATAAAAGTTTTTAGAAATAAACTACATCCAATTTCAAAATTTGATTACGTAATCCCATTCAACATAAACAGTATTTGAAACTAGTATGGAGTAGATCCTCGATTTGTTAGTTTCAGTGCTTGGATTCCATTTTTCATGGATTTGATCAAGTTATCAACAATCGTCTGGCCACTTCTTTAGAAATGTTTCTTTAAGGATTGGCACTAACGTGATTTCGATTGTTCGCTCTCGAAGTTTTCGGTCAAAGTGTTCCCAAACGTGTTCTATTGAATTAATGTCAGGATTTTGGGCTACCCATGACAGTGACTTGATTCCTTGCGATTCCTTTCAGGCCTTTGCTGCTTTACTCGTATGACATGGCGCTCCATCTTCTTGAAAAAGGTAGACATTGTTGTCAATCTGATTGGTTTCAAGTAGTGGGAGTAGTCCTTTCTCTAATATTTGACAGTATTTTGGACCATTCAACCGCTCGTCAACAAGAATCAGCTCAGATTTCCATCCAAACCAGAAAGCGCCCCACACCATTACTCCAATCCCTCCATGTTTCACGGTCGCTTGCAGATATTAAGTGTTCCAAGTCTCATTCTGATTTCGCCAATCATAAACCAATCTCGTCAAATTACAGACTGCCAAAATTCATAATCTTTGCTCTAAAATTCTTTCGCTCAGTCCATACGAAGTTTCCTCTGAAATCAAGGGCTTCTTTCTTGCAACACTTCTTTGATATCCTAGCTGTTTCGGAGTCTTTCTCACTGCATATGGCGACATGTCCATGGTGTTAGCAAAATCTTTGACGTTCTGACGATGGTTTCTGATGACTTCCCTATTCAGTGCCTTTTTCAGTCACTCAGACACGAAGCTTGGTCTTTCTGAACGTTGTTCCACACAACAATGGCATTCTTCATTAAATGTCTTGACAATATTATTAACCGTTTGATGATTAACCTGGAAAAAACTAGCAATTTCTCTTTTTGACTTGCTACACTGATGCCATCCTATTATTTGCCCTTGTTGAAATTCACCAATTCCTTTACTTCGACGAACTTTCATTGCAAGATATAAGTCAACTATTGTTCATAGATTAGAGTAGCTTGATACTAACATGGTATTGTTTGAAAAAAAAAGAAGAGACGTTATTAAACAAGCCAAAATTGCTTCAATCAAGGGTGGCTAAAAACTTATCGTAGCTCACTGTATATTCGAAATTATAACCTATAGTTGGTTTAGCTTAAAAAACGTTCTAGAATTCTTATATCGTTTTGGGTTTTGAAGGAACAAGAAAAATAGCCAGTTCTTTTCTCTTTAACCAAAATTCGGCTCGATATTTTCGTTGTTTCTAGTTTTCCAAATGTTTTTTTTCCATCGTTCAGTATCGGTGTTTTAGCGAACCGAGAATAGGGTAAGACAGATCAGACTCTCTGGGTATGAGGTGTACGTTTACTTGTTCGCAAGTTCTTTCCCTGTTTCGAATTCCCAAAATTAACATTTAGATTGAAATTCTCGCAGACTCTATCGATCGTATAAGCTGTAAAAGGCAAGATACATTACGAAACTTTTAGGAAAAACATCATTTAATAAAAATGAAGGCGATTTAGAATTGATTTGTTCTCATTAAATCCACAGAATATATGGTTGTTAGCATAAAAGACAGTCCAGGCATTGAGGATGCCCAAATCAAATAGGTGCAGAAATTTAACTATCAGTTTACTGTAGTAACAGACTTCACCAAATGTGGCTTAGACATTCAAAGGCGCGTAAGAATACCGAAAGATGCTTTTCAGAAACCAAACAACATATTAAGATAGGAAATATCCTAAAAACAAAGAAAAATATGTTGTACTACTATTCTCTTAATATGGACAATGACATTATTTGTCACCAGAATGTACCTGACACATTAATCTTACATTCGACTATGTGTTGAATATTTAGCCTGGTGCTTCTGCTACGTATTTTGTTTTATTTAATATATATATATCCAGATAATCTACAATGTTATCAGCCTTGATCTGGCATCTTGGTTTCAGTTAGTTAGCCTCTGCCTAACGTAGCTTCCTTGTGCCTTTCCCATAAATATTTTCATGGTAATTGCTCTAAGGAGCTTTTCTCTTTGGTACCTAACATGATGAACTTAAGCTTGCTACTAGATTGGCGGCCAGGTCTCATCATTTTACAGCTGAAAGGGTTAGATGTAACCGTAAACAGATTCTTTTCTTGTACTTCTCGTTTATGGAACTCTTTAACGAACTCTTGATTCACCATAAAGTTTGATCTCTAAGACTTTAGATGCAATATCAATCTTTATAAATCCTGTTATTTTATTGTTCTCTCTTCTTCATAATGTCTTTCTTTTTCTCATATTCTTTTACCCTCAGTAACCCCTTGAATCTTAGTGACTTTATTCCTTTGTTTGGAGTGAAATGATTAAAAACAAACCATGCCATTGAATACTGAACAACATTTTCACGGGTGAAGAAGAGTCTTGAAGCGAGAGATATCGGCTTTTACCGACCAATCTTGAGAATACCATACACAATGCATGTAAGCAATGAGAATGTCTTAAAGAGAATAGAAACAAGAAAGAGATAGGAAAATGTTCTATTTACACTATTTACATTGTTCGGGTTGTTTTCCTCATCTTCATTACCATATTCACGACGTTTCAGTTGTTGTATGCTTCGGACTTCTTCAGGTGATATTACTTGGAATTTCGAAACCGAGACGTTTATTTATTCCACGGGAGTACATTGTCACGCTTTTGGATATCTTAGATTTAGTTAATTCTTTTTGATAACTCAGCTCTCCTAGATGTTTTTTCCTTCGGTTGTGGCCAGGTATTGAACTCAAAACTAAAGAAGGCCGGAGTATACAATGTCCGAAACGTCATGAATATGGCAGTAAAGACGAAGACAACACTCCGAATAATGTAAATAGTGTACAAAGTTACAATACCTCATCTCACAAATGTAGACATAAAGAACATTTTCTTAGAAACAAAGAAAAAATATTCGTGCTACTAAGTAATATCTAATCACTCATATGGAAAAGAATATTAGAAATCTCCACACAGACGAAGGAGGAACTTGAGATGAGCTTCTATTGATCAATATTCAGAATAAATACATTAGACAGAACACGTTAAAGACTAGAATATTTTAAGAAAAATAAGAGTGACAAGGAAACGTATATTTACAATCAGCAAAAGAATATTTTAACGCGGAAAGAAGTCTTGGAGATTTTAACACTCATGGGACAAAATTACTGCAAAGAAATCAGAGGAAAACGGCAAGTAACCTTCTTGACGAATTTAAGGGATAGCTTGACAATGGAAAATAATTTGGGTTAAAAAAAACTAGAATCTATTCGAGCAACAAAAGACATATGACGATGCACATAAAATACATATAAAGAAGAAACATCTTTTCTTTGGGTAAATAAGTAGAAAGAGTTATCAAGGTGTGGGTACTTATAGGGTACGTCGTTTGGTCACGTTTTGTAGAAAATCAACATTACACCCGATGTGAAAGTTGGCTTTTGATGTGCTAAGTGCCAAGAGAATTAAATACATAGCGTTTACCAATTTTGGGAAATTTAATTTTAAAGATCGTCTAATAAAAAATCTACACAAATATTTCATTTCCGCAGGATTTTGCATATAAACTAACTTCAAAGTTTTACTATTTCAAGAACAAACCCAAATAAAGTTGATATCTTTCGTATTAGATACATTGAATGGAAAATATATTCAAATCAAAATTCTACTTATTAATCACCACAAGCCAAATATTCGATAAGTGAAAATTGTGTAAAAAAAATCTAAAATAGTACAAAAAATGCTACTCAAGGAATAAGATTTGTTAGATAATTTGTTAAATCATAATTAATTAAAAAAATGATTTTCAGATTTACCTCCTTGTGACAGCGTTATTGGTTGCTGGGAAGGGGATGTGTGTTTTATGTATGCTTTATCTTTTTGTGGGGTGGTTGATGTGTGCATGTGCATATAATTGTGTGAGTATGTCTAGGTGGGATAATCTTAAAACCCCTTTAAGAAATCATCAACAAAAAAAACAAAAGAATATGCACCAAAAACTACCAGAACTACAAAATCAATCAGTTAAAGTTTTAGCATACAGTAATAAAAAATAACAAACCCCACCAAAACAAAACAAAAACATCAGAACAACAAGATCAATCATTTAAAGTTTTAGCAGGGAGTCGGATAATTGTAGCCAGAAAAAAAAAGCCCCAAGTCAACCTTACACGACTCCAAAAACTTGGCATATAACAAACACCCCCTTTTCAATCAAAGCAGTGACACCTTGATAACGAAATCAAACCCTAGAACACCACCCCCATTTCAAAATTATAAATGAGTAAAGCATAATTAAGGAAACATCGCCTGAGGATGAGACTGCCATCCGGTAGTTCGGGTATACTAT
>CAHIKZ030004634.1:3662500-3675000 GCA_903632075.3 Acanthosepion pharaonis | reverse complement strand
AAATAAATCCTAATGAACCAGGTACTACCTATCTACATGAGATCATCAGGGTGATTTGGTATATGGTGAAACCTAGGTAGGTAGTACCTGGCTCATTAGGATTTATATATATATATATATATATATATATATATATATATATATATATAAGAAAAAAAGTTAATTGGTAATCCATATGGATAATTTCAGGGAGGATATAAATCCCGGGAGTTAAATGGAATAAACAGCAAGTAATAATCAACAAATGGGAGACTTCAGAAAGCCATAGTAATAGTTTATTTCGCAAAATCGATAATTCGATTTGGCTTCGTCGGACATGGCGGTTTCAAAATAATGAGTGGATTCAAAAATTCTTCCAGGAATCAAACGAAAAACGAAAAGCAAGATTAACGGAAGTTTTTTTTAAGACACTTGCACAAAGTAGAAAGGGAGGGAGAGAGTTGTAAGTCTCTAGGAGATGCGATAGTAGTAGTGTTGACCTCTTGTTCATCAGATGAAGAGAAGGGGATGGAGATGATTTTTCAAGAATGGAACAAAGAAAAAAGAAAGAGGAAAAAGAAGGGAACAGGTGAAAGAAAAGGAGAACCTGAGAATGTACACAAATCCCTATACCTACATACATACACATTCTTCTATATACACTTATAAATACACATACACATATGTGCTTACATAAATATACACACTCATATATATATATATATATATATATATATATATATATATATATTGAGAGAGAAAGAGAGATCGTGTTGAGATTGTTCGCAAATACAATCTTATGTGAGAGTCTTCCATTTGTCGGGTCAAGGAAAGTGTGTTAATATATATTGAGGTTGTGTTGAGAGAAAATTTCCAAGGATGCTACATCCGTAAGGTGAAAGATATAAATCGTCTAAAAAACAGATGTAAATCGGTATTTGGCTGTTGGCTTGATCCGTTGAAAGTAGTATGTCGTATTGAGAAAACAAGAAAGTCTATCACTGGATCGTCGCTTCTTTCCTCGTCCCCCCACCCTCAGTGTTCTGCAACACCTCTTCTTTCTTTTTTCTTTTTTTTTTAAAGATAATTTTCTTCATTGAACTTCGATCTAAAGGCGCGCTATTATTTACCCGCTATTTGCGTTAAGATTGAGAATTTCGAATAAATGAACATTTTTGGCAGAGACATTTTTTTTTTTTTTGTAGGGAAGCTTTCTTTTCTTTGTTTGTCAGACAAAATTGACAACCGTTTTAATTGCTTTGGGATTTAATTGATTTTTTAATTGATTTTTAATTGACTTTTGTTTTAGGAGCAGCAGACCATATATGGCAACAGTATACAATGCACTTACAAATGGTAGATTTATAGATGTACCAGATGCACTCTGACGAGAAAAAAAAAATCTGACACGACACAATGACCCAACTTTCTTTGCAGTAGATGAAGCTATCGATTCAATGTAATCCCTCCACTTCAAGTTAGTTGAAGGCATGAAACCAAGACAACTCAGTCGGTTGCTCTCCAGGAGTCTAGCGTCTACCATGCTGATGGCAAGCAGAAAAGAAAATTTGAGGCTAGCCTCTTTTATACCCGGGTATATAACTGGATCGAGCTTAACATATACTTATGTTATAAAACAGCCTAGCCTATCCAAAAAAAAAAAAAAGTCCCGGGTATGTACTTTGCTGTGGCTATACACTGGGCTATTACACAGAGTATAAAGATATTTTTGTTCCCCCCAGGTCTGAAATATTTGATTATTTGTTTAGTGACTCATTGCCCACTTAAAATAGATTTACATGGAAAGAGTTTAAAAATACTTCATGTTAGTTATGTATAGCTAAACTGTAAACAGTAATATTGAATGTTTTCCGATGAAGTAAGATAAAAGTGTTTAATGTCTCCTTAAAATGCCTAATAAATATTAGACTTTTGATCACGTTGAAAAAGAAAAGAAAAAACAATTCAGAGACGTTAATTGGTTTCAATGAGAAAATAAATGAAAGAAAGAAAGGAAAGATACAAGTATTTAACATCTGTTTCAGTGAAATGGAAAAACTAGTAAATTTCAGACTGTTTTCATTTGTACCCTCTTACTTCTTAATATAACTATCAACCTATATATTACTTAAATGTGCGACAAGACCGAAAGTAAGGGTCATCCAGTGAGGATCTAACTCAATACTCACCTAGCGAGACAAGCTTGCTAACCATTACACTCCGTCGAAGTACCGATTTTCTAAGCGTAGCTTACCTGTGGCACAAAGCCAAACGTATGGGGCACCAAGTGAGGATCGAAGTTACTCGTAATTGTTCAAGCCATACGATCTTGCTAACCATTACACCACGTACTTTTGATTGTTCGTGCAGCATTTTTGTTAAAGAACAATTATTTAACGCCGTAATAGAGATAGCGTTGTTCTATGGATATTTTATTGTTGTAGAACTCGCCATGAGCTAATTCAAATGAAGAATTAAGATTCGTCAGAAAATTCAAATAAAAAAAAATAACGGATTTTCTTGCGAATTTCTGGTCAATTATATATTTGGAAAGTGAAAATTTCAGTGAAATAGTTTGAAAAATCTACTAGTTTTCATCTGAAATCAAGAAAAATATGGATTTCAACTGCGCAAAATATTTCCGAATAAAAACGTCAGTTTTAAATGACGCCAGGGTGATGTGGAATTAAAGGACGCTTTCTTTTTTCCATATACAATTTAATAATCTGAATAAATAAACGGCAAATTCTGTCTGTTCATGGATGTCTCTAAAACCCCTCTAACTCGGGCCATACTTGATCTACATAGACATATTTTAACTTTTTTGGAATCAGGGTGATCCCTAGAATGAAAATCTGCCCTTCATCTGGTGTCTGAACATCCAGCATTTGGATTTGTGCTCGGATGAGGAGGGAACAGTTAAAAAGTCAAAATTTGAAATAACTGAAAAAAATTAGTGATTTTAAAAGTTTTTAATTTACATTGAATTTAAAGTAACAAAAACCCTTTGTGAATTTAAAAGTTTTTGTTTTAAATTCAATGTAAAATATCTCCAAAACTTTGTGAATTGAAGAAATCAATTTTATTTCTTGAAAATTCCAAGGAATCAGAGTTAACGTGAGAAATTTCATGGCACGATGTTTAAAAACTTTAAAAGTTTGTGATTTGAAGAATTCAACTCAATTGATGTTCAACGGCGTTTGAGATTTGAAGAACTTTTCGGCCCAAATCGGTCTTTTGGTTGGAATTTACTTCTGGCTCGAATCAGAGTTAAAGTTAGATTTTGAAGTCCTAGGGAGTGAATTGAGAAATTCAATGTTATTTTTTAACTTTATCATTGGTATTTTTAAAGCTGGACCCGAGGACCCTTTAGTTTTGGACCCGAGGTTCAATTAGTCGTTCGCAGGAGCTAACTTAAATGTCCGCACGGAGTGAGGCTTTTAAGCTTGTAAACTATAATTTTAGAAAATGAAGATATCACTGAAATATCTTGGCAAATATTTCTCTTTTCGCCAGAAATTAAAAAAATTACGAATTTGAACAATGATTGGTTGATTTTGTTTAATGGCATATGAAACTGTGTTGGTTATTTAATGCAGGAATCTCAATATGAAAATTCAAACTTTATAATGAATTCAAGAGAATGATATTTTTCATGATTAAATTATAATAACTGTATGCGACAACATATAAGGCGCACTTTTTTTTTATTAAAACTATGTTTTAAAATTCCCCTGCGTCTTATATGCCATATGTAGGTTTAAAATTCGCGATAGTCAGCCGAAACTAGCAACCTGGCAACTCCTATTAGCTTAGACTTTAGAGTAACTTTCATATACATTTTGTCATTATTTAAAATGCTGTTATGCAGATTAAAAGTGTTATTGATAATATTCATTATATTAATTTCATCACGTTTAATAGTAGTACTTTGTTTCACTAAAATTATATGTAATAAATTCAAATTATATATTTGTAAAATATATTTGTTTCATTAATATTTTTCTTGCGATAACTTCTAATTGCATTGTTATAAATTACAATCAGAATTTTTATATCTTAATTATTTCACTAAGACGTTTACAAGACGCAGGTGGTACAGATCATATGAAGGATATATACTTTTTTTATAGGCTTGTGTTCTTTTTTTGCTATCATTTTCGTTTAATCTTAATCATGGCTTGTTTAACCAAAATAATACCTCATAAATATAGCCTAGGCTGTACCATTTACTAATGTTTTTACTAATTTTATTAATGACAAATTTTTTCTTGATTTGCCCTGATGAAATTGGGGGCGTCTTATACACCCGTGCTTCTTATACACCCGTCCGTCTTATATACCGTCAAAACGGTACTTGGTTGCATTTTGCTTACCAAATTATCTTACAAAATCAAACGAGGAGTGAAATCTTGCTTTTCCTTAAAAGAAATTAGATTATTTTTTACGAATCTTATTAATGACTAATTTTTTCTTGATTTGCCCTGATGAAATTGGGGTGCGTCTTATACACCTGTGCGTCTTATATACCGTCAAAACGGTATTTGGTTGCATTTTGTTTACCATATTATCTTACAAAATCAAACGAGGATTGAAATCTTGCTTTTCCATAAAAGAAATTAAATTAATCATAGCAAATTGTTTTTTATTCTTAATTATTTTTTCAATGTATGTCATGCTTCAGTTTTACTATAAAATCGCCATTTTGCTATAAAAATGTATTGTTGTTTCTTTTACTGTAATAATTCTGTACTTTTACTGTAATACTACTGTTGTAATATATACTTTTCTAATGTTTTGATTTCTGTTTGGTGGTTCACGATTTAACCCATAGTTGGGACCCTAACAAGTGCCACCACCCAGGGACAGGCTGGGCCTGGGAACAATTGAAATTAAGATGTGATTCTACCCTTTTCAACAATGTTCGTCTGTCGTCCGGTTCACACTTCCTTCCGGTTTTTTGAACAGAAGTAGAGTTTTATCCTTTGTTTCCTGTTTAGGATTCGGTTTCCGGTTCCTTCTAATCAACTTCAACTCTATATTTCTAATGAATTGTAAAATTTTATTCACTATTTAAATCTTGGCCTCTTCAAGTCTGGAGTTAGCCGTTATATTTCTTGCATAGCCACAAAAACTTCACTTTTTGCCTTTTCTTATGCTCATAAAACAGAAGACAATAACCCTTTAGCCTGAGTTGCTCTTTGGCCTTGTATTGAGTGACAATTAGCAAAAAATCAAATATCCCGATCAGGTGGTTTACTACCGGCTTTATTTTAGTGTCTTACCCAGGACTATTGAGTATTCCTGGGTACAGGACTATTGAGTATTCCTGGGTATGACGATAAACTTCATATGGCAGTAAGGCCCCTGAACGGTAAATTGAAGGTTTTGAGGAGCATGAAAACACTATCTTAATTGCTATTGTTAGCAGGTCGTCTCTGGCACGGAAGGGTAGAGCCTGTTAGGGTCCCATCTATGGGTAAATAGTGAATTCCCCAAAGAAAAAATGAATTATAAAAATACATTTTAATAGTAAAAATAATAGCAACATATTTTATTTGTAGTTGAAGGCATACAATTGCGTTCAAAATATATTTAATGAGATGATAATCATTTAGTGATACAAGTTTTGCTAATTAACCCATAGCTGGAGGGAACGAGGCGGATCCATATCTTTTCTAAGGGTATTTACACGTAAGTGAATATAACGAACCAAACAGGAATTGGAACTCGGCTCCCGATTAACAATTCCGAGCCGTTATCCATTACATCACCCGCATATCTAATCTTACAGCACTTGGTATTCCCAAGCAGTCACCCATCTAGTTACTGACCAGACTCGACATTGCTTAACTTAGGTGATCTTACTGGAACCAGTGTTTTAACGTGATGAGACCCTAAGCCTTAATATCAGGAAGAGACAGTTGAAATTTCTAGGGTACATAATGAGGATAGATGGCTTAGCAAATTTGATACTCACAGGACAGATTGAAGTCAAGATGGACGGAGGAAAGCAACGTATAATCTACTGAGTGAACTTCAGTAAATGGATGGTGGTGCAAGGTTTAGGTGAGATAACAAAAAGACAAAATTTATTAAGAGCTACAAAGGACAGACAGTTGTGGAGAGCCATGATCGACAACATCCTGAAATAACACGGTACACAGAAGAACCATTTGCTCATGTAATTTTCCGTCTTGTAAATTTCTGGCACATTAATTTATAACTATTTATTATTATTATTATTGTCTAACTATTTGCTCGCGGCATTTTCCGTCTTCGGAATCTCCAGAAACAATATTTTGCACACCTACAAAAAATCTAAATCAACTAAGTGAGGAAGTCTTCCTGTTGTTTCTGTAATCAAGGAATCGCTCCGTGACAAATTTCCTGCTTAGCATTAAATCCAGCATCAGCTTCATTAACACCTTGCATTCGGTTCAGTCAATGTGCCATGCGTGATACACGCTTAGGCGATCATGTATCTTTCGGATACATGACTGATTTTTTTTCCCGCAGTGGGTTGCCATTTCTTTCTGCGGTAGACTAGTTGCCATCCAAGGCTATAGAACCCAGTCTATCCTGCTATTTACCCATAGCTGGGGCGGGAGGGATTAGAAGATGATTCCTACATTTCCCAAGGGTATTAGCACGTAAGTGAATGCAATGGATTCGACTGGATTTCGAACTCGTTTCTCCGTTTCTTCAATCCGAGCCGCTATCCATTACTCCACCGTGCCTCCACGTATTCGTTTCAAACTCATTTTTTTTTCAGTAACTAATTTTTATATGTTACATTGGCTCTTGCCTCTTTCATTTCTCGAAGTTTATTTTTCTAATTAATCTCAGTTCAGCTGCTAGTCTTCTAAAGTTTAATCCTAAGTCACGAAGATGTTCGTTTACATGACGGATAGGTGATAAAATTATTTCTTCTAAAAAGCAAAATTGCAAGAAAATTTAATTAAACATCTCGACTTCAAACATTTTCGAACCACCGTAACGTATCTTTCCAGCTCTTTTTTCTATAAATATTCTCATGAAAATTTTCTGATGATCTCGCCTCTTTATTACACCGATATTATGACTTTAAACATAGTACTAGATTACAAGTTAGGTGTCATAATTTTACTATTGAAATTGCTAAGCGCAACCATAAGAACTATTCTTTTTTTAAAATCGGTATCAGCCCTATGCAAGGCAGTAAAACCACTAAGATGCAAGGGTTTACACGAAGAATAGGAACAGAAACATTAATAACGATTGGGAAGAGACGCTTATATCTAGCCAGCTCAAATGTTAAAGGGACGAAATCTTGACGCCAGTCTAATATTACGCTTAAATTCAAAAACTCTAGGTACCATAGCGAAGGGTACGTCCGAAAAATTACCATGAAAATATTTATAGAAAAGACATACAGAGGCAACCTTACGGCGGTGAGTAAGTGACTGAAACCAAGTTGCCACATCAAGACCAATAATATTGCTGATTCTGTTTTGGATTTTATCAAAGAAACTAAGGTAAATAGCAGAGACCCGGAACGATATGTGGCATCAATATTCTAAGCATGGACGAATGATAGATTCCGGAGAAAAAAAATTTCTCGCACGACACAGTGAAACAACTTTCTCAGCAGCTGATCTAGCAATGGATTCAATATAGTCTTTCCACTTCATGTCACAGCGGTCTCTCTGTTTTATGGGTTGGACGGTCCCTACTAACATCAATTATGTTTAGTTTGTATTTGTGTTTATTTTAAGTTTATTATTGGGTTCATTTACCTCCCCTCTCATTTTATCATTATAAGAATTGTATATATATATATCATCATTAAAATTTTTATGGCATGGGGCGCGATTTTGGTAGGTCTCCCTTGAGTGCACGTGGTATTATGGTGGTTGAAGGATTGTTTGGTGATGGACGAGTTCTTTTGGTGAATGAGTAAAATGTAATGTACGATTGGGTCGCGAATCTGATTAGGTAGGTATAAGATAGTTAGTGTTGACCAGCCTCTACCCCTCCCCTTTATTGGCCTCGTGCCACAATTTGTACTTTTTGTACGAATAAATATCAGTCTTTCCACTTCATGTCAGCTGAGAGGCGGCGCAAAGAGTCACTTTGCTGGAGGTTAGCATCAGCCATGCTGAGGGAAGTCAGAGAAGGGTCTATCAGAAGATTAATGGAGATATGTTTAGTTTTGGAGGCGTTTAAATTAACAAGCCATCTTCAGTCTCAGTTAACAGCGGATTTGATAACGTTTTGAACTTCGGCTGTCATTTTGACTTTGTCGGACTGAGTTTCTTCACTCGCACTTCTCACTTGTGGAATATCCGGATTCATGCTTTCGTATCAACTCTGATCATCAAACTTCAAATTCTACGTCACATGTCATGTTCTGTGTTTTTTAATCCGGTATGTTATTGTCCTTTCTCCTCCATTTCCCTGATTCTTCCACTCTTAGTAACACCTTGCTTCTTAATAGTATTATTTGCTTGCATGGGGCGATTTGGTTTCGTTTGCTTTACGGCATATCAACCTCAATGGGTTATTTAATGCTGACAAGATTTTTATTGCTGGTAATATTTTTATTTTCGAAAATGTATTGCTGGTAATTTTTATTTCAAAAATGTCTTTCTGGTAATATTTTTTTTCTTTAAAAATTTAGTTTAAAGATAGTAATATTGCTGTTGGGTGTAGTTTATCGTCATACCCAGGACGCTGCATGGGGATGAAATGATCCAACAAAAAAGCATGAATATTACGAGCCCCACATTTTGTTTCAGCTGTATATATTTCCTCAGTTCTTGTTATTGTTCTTCTATATATCGTGTCCCTCCATTTTCTGTCCTTTGTAGCTTTTAATAAATGTTGTCTTTTTGTTATCTCGCCCAAAACCTTCTCCGCCATCCATTCGCTCAAGGTTGGCAAGTAGGTTCTCCTTTACTTTCCTGTCTCTCTTGCCATCAATCTGTTCTGTGCGTATCAATTTCGCCAAGCCCTCTTTCCTCATTATGTGTTTTAGAAACTGTTTCTAGGAATTCGACGTTGCTCCTATGTTCGGTCCAGGATATTGTCAGCTAACTGTTCTAAATATCAAAGAAAAACAGGATTCTGCTTACAACGTGTCTCATTCGATATGTCCATCTTTTACTATCTCTTGTCTTGTCCAACAATATTCTGTTTCTGTTTTCCACCTGACAGAAAACAGGATACTGCTTACAATGTACCTCATTCGATTTGCTAAATAACGTCATTATAGATGGCTTCAATACGTATATAAAAGATGGTAATAACTATTTCTCAGTTTTCAGCTTGAAGATATGCAAAATTCGCATAATAGTTGTCAGATTTTGTAAACACGGCTTTCGGATTTTTGTTGTGTATTTGTTATCTGTACGTCTGAGAGATGCCCTGAGATGACAGCGGCATTATAATAACGCTGTGAATAACAATCACTGAATAAATTTCCATCCTATTCTCAGCTTGTGCTTATTGTTTTCAATACCGGCCGGATATTTTTCTTTATCTGCATGAGTTCAATAATGGAATCTCTGACATCCAACTTACTTGTCTCAAAGTTAATATCAACAAATTGAATTAACTGAGTTAATGACACGATTGGTTAAATCAGGCATAAAATAACACTGAATACCATAGCATCTTTTTTACTCGATTGTTCTCGCAATAAAGAGCCCAAGAGCCACTCAAGGTAGAGATGTACTGAGTAAGGTTATTTTATGGCCATAAGACTTGTAGAATAAGAATATATGTAGGCTAACCGACGATTGACGCAAGACGTTTTTAGGTTTGAGTGGTCAGGGATGTATCCTCTCAAGAGCCCGGTCCACACAGCAGGCAGTTATTGTAAAGAAGCTGTCTGAGTGGAATTTCCTTCTTACCAATGGAATCCGAAGGGGAAAAAAATATTGTTAGCCTCTGTGTTCGTGATATGGCGGGTCTTAGCTGTAAAAGTCTGAGATGAAGGAACTAGGGAATGTAGCGCGAGAGGCTTGTAAGGGGTTGTTGGCTGGAAAATAATTCATCACCCACAAGGCCGCGTAGATGTTTTTTTTTAACTCATTTGAGGATGAGAAAATGTGTCAGATAGCTTTCCAGTTAATATATGGCAGCAATATGTCGTTTTTGGTTTGATCTGACTCTTGTAAAAATAGAGCATAGCAACACTCAGTTTCTGGTGCGAAAATAAGTGAAATGAGAAAAGAAATAAGAAAGACAATTGTAACAATACAATAAACAACACTTACCGGCGTAAAGGTCCCAGTTAGCGTCCAGCTGGCAGACAAAAATAAAGCAGGTTGTAACTTAACACAAACCCTACAAACTAACTGAGGAATCAAGCTGGTATTTATATAGAAATACTTCCACTCAGGTACCAGCAGCCAATCACACCCCAAGCAATGGACTATCCCACTTTAGCATAATGAGATGCTCCATTGCACCATAAATAGCTCTCTTTCTCAATGTTGAATTAGTATTCACTCAGCTTGCTCCACAACTGAGTGTTTATCTTGACCACGTGTTTGTTCGACAAAACTAAAATTTACTGACCATTAAACATTGCAAATTAATATTTACTTTCACGAAAAACTTAATTTTTCATATATTTCGATGTTATTCTGTTTTGTTAAGTTATAGTTATATTAGACATGCCACATTCTGTCCTCATGTCTGAAATTCAGAGTAGTTCGGATATGAGGACTTTTACTGTATTTAGATTTTTTGTCCATAGATCTATTCAGCCACATATCTGCCATGTTGTTAAGTTGATAGTCATTTTTCCCAGCGTCTTTAACGATGGATCGTATATAAGGGTTCCACTTGATTTTGGGGGCAGAACCTAAGACCCAATTTCCCCGAATTGCTGAGAAACAATATTTTCACAAATATAAAGCCATGAGATTTATAACCTCATTACAGAATTCAGGAGAAAATCATGGTTTTAACGGCTGCTTATTTTTAAGCGCTTTATATGATCTGTCGTAAGTTGATCACCTTTTGATAATAAGTGCAATGTTGCAGAAACTTTCAAGGATTTCCTTTTCGGCTTAGAACCTCAGTATGACAAATACATGAAGGATTCTCAGAAGCTGATTATTTCATACAAGACAACGAACAGCGAAGCAAGTTTCTCCATTTATTATTTATCTTAAGCGATTTCGCTTTGCAAATCTTCCTCAATGTCAGTTAGGAGACAAAACTCAGTGTTTAGTTGTTATTTATTTATTGCAAGTACCAAATGACTGGCAATGACAGTCTCTAGTTTTATAGACATTATAAATGTTTTTCTTTTCTTTTTTTTTACATTTTGAGAATTCATTTCGAGTTGTGAAAACAGACAAATTAGTTCCGAAAAAAGAAGGCAATATAATGTTACATCTCGTCTCTGTATTAATTCTTCAGAATACAATACTATATTATAAATGACATTGAAAGACAATCTTCAGGTTTGTTTTTGGGGGATTTTTTTGTTGCAGTTTTTTGTGTATATATATATATATAACTAGTGAGCCAGTCAAAATGACTTGACTCACTTTATAGTCCTCCAATAGAAGGTTAACCAATCAGAAGACGGAGAATATTCAATCCGTCGTGTATAAAGGCGGCCATTTTGTTTACTCTCTCCGAATGTCCAGTACCAACTTGTCAGGCTAAAGAACAGAAGGAAGAACTACGCTCTGCTACTTTTACCGGGCTATCCACTGCTAACCTGAACTACGCTTCCTTACTGTCTTCGAAATATTCACTGCTAACCTCTGGATTCTATACTCGAAGACGACCGTCATCTTGAATAACATTTTTTTATCTAGTTTTATTTCATGAGGGACATAGCTTCGTCCAGTTTTTCAATAATCTCTAATTTCTAACGTAACGTGAAAGAATTTCTTTTCCTTTTTCTTCCGGTTGAAGTTTCTTTTGTTCGAGATATTATGGATTGAGAAATTTCAAGTTACCAGGAATTATCTGCAAATAAAAGGAATATATTAAAATGTAGTTTATTCCTACATCTAAATTTCAACACCAAAAGTTTCGAATAAGAGGACTTCTACTGTATTGTCTTTGAAAATCACAAAAAAATGGTATAATCATTTGTTCCGATGTAATGTATTTATCACAACCGTTGTATCGAATTTCATGAAACCTATACCAGAGTGTTCAAAACAGAGCCCATCTATTTTATTTTCGTTTTTTTAATAATTGCAGGGCCATTCTGTGTATATGTTTCAAACAGATTTTTATTAACAGGAAATTAAACAGTTTCTTCATAGTTAATGTTTTTCAGTTATCTCCGATATTTAATCTTTTATTAGTATCAAAAGAAATAACAGCTGCTATGACCTCACTTCCAGAAAACAAAGCTACCATCAATTTGATTAAAACTTTTGACTGTTTTGTTTTACGGTTTATCAACAGCTCATGGGTCATTAAGAGTGGCATTGAATTGAATTGAATGTAAGGATTTAATTTTGCAACAATAATTTTGCATATTAGTTTTACAGAATATT
>CAHIKZ030004634.1:3587500-3657500 GCA_903632075.3 Acanthosepion pharaonis | reverse complement strand
TATTTAGATTCTCAAACAACACTGATACCGCTATGATTTAATATAAACTATTTTTTTTTAAAGAAATGAGACATATTAGAATTTTCGGAAATTAATTATGTTGTACCTGATACGATGTAAAAATAAAAATTTCAGTCAAATATCTTTAAAGATTACTTACCGAAATTGTAATCATCTTTATTTTCACCGAAGGACAAATTTTGAATTTTCTGTTTAATATGTCTGTTATTTCTTTTCCCGAAAAAACTCTTGAAAGTATGTTTTAAAGATTTTTTTTCTTTGTTTCTAAATGTTTTGTCATTTATAGAATTCTACAGTGATCTAAAAGTGACGATCTATAGAGGCTAAATATAGAGTGTATGAAGGATGCTGACAAACCTCTCATCGTGACCATATTATTTTTTAGTTGGGTTTGTTTTGCCATGTGTTCTCTTGCATTATCATGCTGGAGAATAACACCTTTTTCTTTTTGCCAATAAAGGACAATATCTAGTTAATGCTTCCTATTGCTAGATTAAGATGCTGGTTATAATTATCTACAGGAGGTGTCCCCACTTTCATATAGAATATTTTTCACCATCCGTCTGCATAGTAAATATTCAAAATCACACCAAATGTGTTTGGTAAATGTTTGTTACTGGTTCATAAACAAATTTAAAAAATGTAGTAAAAAAATACGAAAGACATTTAACAAATAACGCTGATTTATGCGGCGATTGCTGGTGCTATTACCGTATTAAAGAACAAAGGAAAGCAAACCTGAACATTGAAAACTATATATATATATATATATATATATTGTCAAGGTTATTTTTATGGTTAGTGTCATGGGCCCTTACCTATAACTACAGAATGAACTCTTTCTAACACTATGTATAATACGCCTTTCAAGAGAGGGTCGAATCAAGCCGAGCTTCTCGACTTGACGGTCGAACTTTCTGCCTCTTGAGCAGAAAGGAACCCGGACGAGGTTCCGCCGAAGGGCAGAATCTCGTTCGGGGTGAATGACCTACCTGATCTCGTTTTTACGAGTTCTACGGGCATTTTTGGCTGAGCCTACGGGCTCAGGAAACCCACGATAAAAAATGACCTTGTGTCATGCAACCCTCGGGGGGGGGCTAGATACCGAATCAAGCCGAGCTTCTCGACTTGACGGTCGAACTTTCTGCCTCTGAGCAGAAAGGAACCCGGACGAGGTTCCGCCGAAGGGCAGAATCTCGTTCGGGGAAAATGACCAACCCGATCTCGTTTATACGGGTTATACGGGCATTTTTTGCCGAGCCTACCCACGATAAACTCGCTCGGGAAACCCGACGATAAACTTTAGCCTTGTGCCACATGCAACCCTCGTTCGGGGGTAGATACCTACGGGCTCGGGAAACCCACGTCAAAACTCGGCCGACCCTTCTCGACTTGACGGTCGAACTTTCTGCCTCTGAGCAGAAAGGAACCCGGACGAGGCTCAGTCGAAGGGCAGAGTCTCGTTCGGGGAGGTTGACCAACCCGATCCCGTTTATACGGTTTCTAAGGGCATTTTTTGGCCGAGCCTACGGGCTCGGGAAACTCACGTTAAACTCGGCCTTGTGCAACCCTCGTGGGAGGTGGCTAGATACCGAATCGAGTCGAGCCGATAGTAGTTCACTCCAAACCAGACTGACAGTCATACTAACACCTTCTACATCTTGTATTATTATTTCGTGTAATATACCTTCGTTATTTCTACTCTTGTGTTCGTGTTGTTCTTCCTTGGTACTAACCTGGACCATAAGAGTTAGGTTAAACGATTTTTGTTCATAATTATAACAAATTAAATTAAACGATTTTTGTTCATAATTATACAGTTAAAAAAGAATATACGCTAGCAACTAATAAAAAATCGTTGTTCGTGGTCATCCTTTATCTGATTTATATCCGAAAATAAAATAAAGACATGTACTCTTCCCAAATGAATTGATTAGAGGCGGCAGTCGATGTAGAACGTCAGGTATAGACTAGTCGGGAAGGCGTTTTCCACCATGACAACAGCTGACCTCACATCTCTCTGCAGATTATATAGGAATGTGTAAAACTTGGTTGGAAAGCTTTAATATATTCGCCGATCTCACCTTGACCTTGCACCTTCGGATTGCCTCTGATTTTGATCCGTACAAACTTCACTTAATGGGAAAAGTTCGCTGGAAGTCGGAAAAAAAAGCATTCATACTAGTTACATTCATAGTTCATAGTTACATTCCTACTAAAAACATGTGAAATTGTGTGGATGGATGGAATCCTGAAACTTTCCCCCAAAGAAGGCGAAAGATAGCGGAACAAAATACTCCATATGTGAATAAATACCTAAATGCTGTCCAACTTCTTTAATCCGGTACACTTGCGACCAGGTCATTGCCGAAGCACAGATAATGATGAATGACAGAAATCACCCCTGAAAAAATGCTGTGTAAACATAGTCTTGTCAGCTCATTCCATATATATATATATATATATATATATATATATATATATATATATATATATATATATATATATATATATAGTGTTTAAACCTTTTATTATATCCTTACTCTGTCCTGGACATTGAGTTTTACCTGGATTCTATCCTCTTGGAATTTTTGTATTCAAAAATATATATGTATGTGTATGCATGTATATATTTTTATATATTTTGCATATGTATGTGTATATTTACCACAAATATTATCTATCTATCTATCTATCTATATCTATATATATATATATATATATATATGTTAAGAAATGGACGAGGTCCGACAATTTATTTATTAAAGACATTTTTATTTATGTTTAACGTTGTTATTTTATAGATACAAGTATTTAAGCAAATGCTCTGTTTATGATAAACAGTATTAAATAACATTTACCGGCCTGAATGTCCGAGAAATTTTCATAGAAAATATTCGTTCATAGACAGGATTCGAACCTGCATCCTATACGGAACCGTCATATACGCTGACGTGCCTTAACCACTCGGCCACCATGAACCTTATGGTAGACAAGGTCGAATTTATATATATATATACATACACACACACACACATATATATATAATAAAATAGGCAGCATATATTTTATATTGCAAAGAGTTACTCATACCTTGAATCAATTAGCAATATAATTTGCAATATAAAATATATGCTGCTTATTTTATTATGTTCATGAAAAATAATTGATCCACAGTAAAGAATTCCTGAGATAAAAATGACATACCACTCTGTTAATTGAACTATCTACTTAGTTCATGTCCTATTAACTGAAAAAGACTTATATTAAAAATTCGTGGATTTACCAAATTACAAAATTCATAGAAAATTCTCTATTGAAATATTTGAACTTTAGCGTTGCGTCCTGCACGCCCCAACACTACATAACCGTTAATAAATAGCTCATTCTTAAAAACATCTTTCGGTCGGAAAAACACATTTATTACGTCTTCCAGTTTTGATTCATAAGGAGAAAAAAATACAGCCTGATGATGAATGCGTGAAGCACTCGAAAGTACTAGCTGAATTACAAAATGCACCATATCCATTTTATACATAAGGATCTCATCATTCAGTGAATTATTAGTAGTATAATGCTTATAATTATGTCTACTAGTGAAGGGATTTCGCCAATAATTGCATTAATATTGCTAATCGATTCAAGATATGATTAACTCTTTGTAATATATATATATATATATATATATATATATATATATATATATTGATGGGTTATCAAAGCTTAAAACAGTAAATAAAGCAACCATTAAGCTTCCAAACAAGGTTTTTGTTTTATTCTTTTATGCAATACAAAGTCTAAAAAAGGCTAAAATTAAAAAAAGTAATATGTACTTATTATCCTGAATGGGTAAATACGGAGAAACCAGCAAGACCGTATCATCAAAACATTCTGCTGATGTTATATATAACTTTAAAAAAATCGCGATACGTTACGTTTAAATTCATTTTTTAAAAAAATGAAAAAAAACTTTCTTGATTCTTTCATTTTCCCATTGGAAAACTAAAGGATTAAATTTACTTTTTCCTGTTTTTTTTTTGTTTTTTTTACACTGGTGTATTTCAAACAGAAATTATATTGATTGGAATCAATTTTCAAATTTCTCTATTTTTTTTAGATATTTGAAAGTACAAGTTAGTTCGCGGTATTAAAAATCTTGCAAAAATAAAATATACGTTTCTGAAACTTTACGTGAGAAACATTAGCTTATCTAAAGTATAATCAATTTGATTTCAAACAAATATTATTTACTTTAAGTTTAAAAATTATTTTTTTAACAAACAGTAACTATGTGTTTAACCAACGTTAGCAGTGCTGTCGTGTTTTGGTTAGGTGATGACAGATTTAATGTTATTCTACTAAAACGTTATCCGTAAAACATAATTTAAGGAAATGACGCGCGCACTTATTTATATAATTTTTTAAGTACTCAGTAATCTTAAAAATTTGGGAAAATATTCACCGTAACCTAATGTTTTATTCAATTTTAGAAATTTCGGCTTCGAATTTAATATAGATATCGGTTTTATTTTATGATAATGTCGCGTATGATCGACATATTTACAAAAATTGGCACGTTTTTACACTAATAAAAAAATTCAAAATACATTTTAAAGTGTTGATGCGTGATAATTTGTATTACGCTTTCCTATTTAGGATTAGTAAATATAGTCTACACTTAATGATACAATCTAAAACGCTGCAATCAATACAGAATTCTAAAAGATTTGAAACTTTACAAATTATTATAAATAAAGTTTTAAAAACAAGCAAATAATTCTTGTGAAAGTTCAGTTTTCATCGAATTTTGTTTCTTAAGACAGTAGTGTCCTTAATATAACTTACTTATAAAATAAATTTCTGATTAAATACTGTCAGTTTTATTGCATTTTTATATTTCATAATTTCAAGCAGATTTTCGGTAAAATGAGTATCTATTTGAAAAAAAAAAAAAAGAAATTGAGGATTTACATTCTCCAAGGACTCCAACATTAACTAATACACAAAATATCGTATCAGAAATTAATTTCTGTCTATATTTCTGAGATGAGGTACTATGTACATTATTTACATTATTCGGACTATTATCCTCATCTTTGTCGCTATATTTATTACAACGTTTCGACCGTTGTACGCTCCGGCCTTTTTCAGGGGGTTGGAATGTCGAACTAAACCCTTTATTTCGCTCACTGGGATAGACTGTTCATACACAGATGTCATCAAGGACACATGGCACAGTGGATAAAGGTGTTGGTTAGATCCAGTAACATGATCCAAAGAGTGTGAATTCAATACCCGTTTAAAGCAGTGGAGAACTTTCAATGGGAAAATTAACAGGAAATAACTGATAACTGACATCCATTAAACATGGCACGTGGAACTAGAACAGTCTACCCCAGTGAGCGAAATTATTTCATTCAACTGTGAATATGTCCGGAGAATCTAATTAAAATCATACAATTATTTGATTTTTGCAAGAATTTCCAAAACAATGTGTTTTTTTTTATTGCAAAAAGACGCCAAATGTTGAAATAATCCCGTGACATGACACAAAGAGATACGAGTTCAGTACCTGGCCAAAGTAGTGGTGAAAAAAACTTGGAGTGTTGAGTTACTAAAAATGAGTTAACAGAAACTGAGATATTCAGAAAGGCGTGGAGCTTAGAACAATCAATGTGCCGGTGGACGAAATAAAGGTTTCGCATCGGAATTCCAACTTATATCACCTGAAGAAGGCTGACGCATTCAACTACCGAAACGTTGTGAATATGACAATAAAGAGGAGAACTATTGTCCGAACAATGTAAATAGTTTTCCCGCCGCTGACACACACACACACACACAAAAAAAAAGAAGATTTTTAACGAACATTTCAGACGTGCTAGAAAGGACTTAAAACTTCAATAAAATAATTAAAAATATACTTTGGTCTTTCCTCTTAATAATAAATTGTTTTCGTCAATTTTGGGGCTGTGATGAAAATAGAAATGGCTTACCTCCCAAACGCCCTCGCGTCTGTCTGGCCTGTCGGTTGAGAAAAGAAAGAAAGTGTCCAAGATGGCATCCGTGACTTTTTAATATTCACGGTCTCGTAAGGTTGCGTTACACGCATGCTAATGAGGTGTGTCTGGGCTCCATTTAAGCAGGTCGCTTGGAGAAATTGGCAGAAGGCATTACACCTGTGTTCGGTACACACTGCTTTACTGTGCGTTGTGTCAGACATTTTCCTACGGAAAGAGTTGCGTCTCTTACACTCCATATTGAATTTGGCTCCTTTGCTACAGGGGGCCTTTATCCTCATTCCATGCTCTTTTTTAACGATAAAGACGATGTACCTACTTGAAAACGATACGAACCTTTGTTCCAAACATCTACAAAACTAATTCATACTATTTCCAAGCTAAATCTAATTAATGTGGGCAAATACGTATATCTCTGTTGATATACTATGTTTGTCTTCCATTGATTGGTCCCATATAATTATTGATTATCTGAGAAGGCGGATTTCTGTATATTACATTTCGTTGTACTTGGAATTATTTGTATGCTAATTATATACTTAAGTTATTTTTTTATGTTCATACGACTGAGGTATAATCATGTATCGTGTTCCAACAATGTGTAAAAAACAAACTGTAAGTTCTAGTTTAAAAGTCGACATTTTTAGCATGAAAGCAATATTTCTCCAAAAGCCTGGGGTTGTCCTATACGACTGAGATAAAAAGTCAACCTTTACCGTGGTGTGTTAAATAGGTGGAAGAGATTGTCTAACAGTTGCTGGGCGCCACTGACTCCATCAGGTAGCAACATTGCTTAAGGAAAGTTTATTAACATTATAGTTCACAGCTAAGTGTCCAGTGTTTGGTGGCGCCACTCGTGGACCGATCAATTTGTTTGCCATTAAACGATTGTAGCAAATGCCGGAAGAAAACATTCTACTTTAATGATATAATGATGATGTTCTGGATAAACTAATTTCAGGCAATATTTTATCGGCCATGTTGATTTGAATTGATGATGCTTACAAGGATACTAAGACAGTGCTTCTACCAAGAACAACATGGTTGCCTGTGTGTCAAATGAGGAGACTGGTGTGTGGTAATCTATTAATGCAATTTGATTAGATTTTATTACAAAGTATGCCTAAAGTAAGTAAACCAAAGATACTTCTAAGTAGTTTCTGCCAGAAAGACAGATAAGAAGTTGACCTAATGTCTACAAGCACCTAAAAAGTAAACAGAAGACCGGGTTCAAATTCAAAGTTAAGTTAGTTTGTGTTGTAAGAGGTCAGATCCGGTCCCTGTAGTTTGAATCTGTACTGAATTCATATATATATATATATATATATATATATATATATATGTTTGTGTGTGTGTCCCTGTGAGTGTATTATATATATATATATATATATATGTGTGTGTGTGTGTGTGTGTGTGTGTGTATAATATATATATATATGTATAAAATATATATGTATAAAATATATATGTATAAAATAAATATATATAATATATATGTATAATATATATATTTATAATATATATATATGTATAAAATATATATATAATATATATATATATATAAAATATATGTAAAATATATATATATATATATATAAAATATATATATATAATATATATATATGTATGAAATAAATATATATGTATAAAATATATATATATGTGTATAAAATATATATATATGTATAAAATAGATATATATATATATATATATATATATATATATATATATATATATATATATGTATAATATATATATATATATATATATATATATATATATATATTTTTTAAAAATATATATATATATATATGTATAATATATATATGTATAATATATATATATATATAATCACCTCGACGCTGTGTAATGGTTAGCATGCTTTTCTTGCTAGATCAATTACAGCTAAAGAGTTCTATCCTCACTGGGTACACCACACTTTCTGCCTTGTGCCACATCTAAGCTACGCTTGGAAAATGACTATATATATATATATATATATATATATATATATAACGGGTATAATAGCAAAATTGTCCAAATAAAGCAAAAGCAGTTTTTTTTTTAGATTACGCTTTGGACCTTTGTATCTTTGAAATGATTAAAGATATCTTACTAGAATTATCCGAAGTTTTTTTTTTTTTTTTTACAAATAACGAAGCTTTTTATGAAGTAATGGTAGTAATACCTCCTCGATACGTCATGTATTTACGTAAATTTATTTTTTTAATTATTTAAAATTTTCTTTTTTTATTTTTCGTTTTTCCAACTTAATAATTTGACCGATACAAATAATAAATAATTAATTTAAATATTATAGACAATAATAATAAAATAAACAAGTCTTAACACACAATTTTAAATCAACACCACAAGAACGCCAGCTTCATAACGTTTAACTGTCAGTGAGTATCCTGCACCTGGAGATTACGTGTTCGCATGAAACACTGAGGCGTGCTATCAACGTGTGATATTATGTATATTTACCAATATATATATATATATATATATATATATATATATATATGGATATATCGAGTTCCATGCATGAGGTCCGATGACCACGAACTAATTATCAGTATGACAGGCATGACTTTTGAGACCGGCTTGAGAATTGCACAGAAGACCACAAACAGTACAGGAGAATATATTGTATCCAAGTGCAGCAGGAACACTGTTAGCTGTCTTATTTTGCTTTCGTGTTTCCCGTAGTCGACTGATGCTTACTTCTCGATGGTGTATTATTTCTGAATGGCAGCGAGAACGATAGTCTGGTTCCTTCATAGCTACCTAGTTCTTGAATGGAATGTTGATGCAAGAAAGGTTGCTTTTCTGTTTATCTTTATACCGGAAGCAAGATCTACCAAAATTTCTATGACCACTATGGTGTTCACTGTAAAAAAAAAAGAACTTTTGGTATGAGATCGTCATTCATCCTTGCCATATAAGGACAGACGATCCTTTAAAATCTATTCACTTATAATTTATTTCAAAGTTTTGTAGAAAAATTTCTGTTTTTAATCGTTTCGCCCCAAGCAAGACGATAATTTCACTAGGCCGCATCGATTACAGAGAGTGATATAGCATAAGATGATTTTAGTGAAGAGAATTGAAGAAAGAACAATAAAGGAACAGTATTCAGGAAGACAGGAAGATGGCAATTGACATTCCATTTAAATTTTTGAAAATTGTAGTTGGCGGGGAAGCAAGAAATAGGAAGGGTGAGAAATGCGAGAAAAGAAATTGTTAGAATAAAAATGGCGGTTGCATCTATTTTAACAGTAAAACGGCGAACCCTTGTTGCTTAAATTTATGTGGTCGAGGCATTTGTGAAAAAAAGTTAATCAGAACAGCTGGTATGAATGTATTTGTAGAAAATACATAGGGAAGCCACGTCACGTCGGTAAGATTTAAGTCACCATCGATTATAGATCTTTCATTGAATTCTGTCACTAATCTTGAGATATACAGCAAAAGCACCCAGCCAGATATAACAGACATATTCAATGCACAGATTGTAGATTTATAAACGTGCAAGACGTACTCTGACGCATGACCACGAACCAAATTTCCTATAGACGTCGGTATTGATTCAATATATTCGCTAGATTTCATTTCAGTGGAAAACTTAAACGTAAGCAGGTGTAGATCGTTGCTCACCTTAGGTCTGTCATCAGCCAAATGCGAATGTCAGTGTGTCACACTTTTCAACTTTACTCCTAGAAGCCGTAGCCCAACATATCATACCATTTTGGAATCAGGACGACTCCGTGAGCAAATTAAAAACTTTCCGGGACGGATCCGGACACGCATTCCTGAAATTTTGGATTCCAAATTTTTCATTACTGCGATTGTTTTCGCCGGTTATTTTACGTGATTTTTTAGAGGAATTTTTTGTACGATAACAATTTCTATAACTTGAAAATAAATTTGGGAATAATTGAAATTAATTTCATAATCCGGCGAAAGTCACTCATGAAATAAAAAGATAATTTTTTGTACGGAAAGTAAGGACCTACGTACATCAAATTGTCTTTAAATTAAGTAGCGATAGAATAATTATCGTCGAACCTTTAAAAGGTACACAAAATATATATTTAAGAGCCAATGTTAAGTTCGTAAATTTATTTTAAACTAGCCGTCCTATGGAGGGGGGGCGATTAAGCTAGATAAGCTTAAGGTAAGCATAAATATTAATGCAATCCTTAAATGCGGATATCAATTTTGAGTTATTCTGTACTTTATTGTTGCTTATCGAAATTGGCAGCAATACGTCTCGCAAAAAAAGTTCTCCGCCAACAGAGGACCAGATTGCAATCAAAAGAACCAAGGCTGCAACGAGAAAAAGAAAGACCCGTGCAAATGAAAACTCAGATTAAACGGCAGTTGGGAGAGCTTCTAATGCTGAGAATGTGCAAAGCCTTAGGTATTGTGTTGTTTCTGTGGTTGTGTGGGAAGATCAATGGAACAGGCCGAAAGCCTAATCACGAGCCCTCCGCAGAAGCTAGCTTAACTGCTGCCCAATAGGACGGCTTTTAAGCTAGTTTAAAATAAATTTACGAACTTAACATTGGCTATTAAATATATATTTTGTGTTCAAATGCTTCTTTTCCCACCTGTATATTTATGGAGAGCGAATGTTTTATCTGTTCTGGAACTTGATGGCTTTTCTGCCTGGAACACTTTCATGAAACCGATTTACTGCATTATTCTTTTGACTCGATTAAATGGCACTTATTTGTAATGGTGATCTTCTGCCATTACCAGAGGAAAGGCCAAATTTACTTGGCTCGCTGATAACCTAAGTGACTTTATTTTATCTCTTTTATCAAATTTCCGGCTATCTTTCTGCCTCTTTTTTTTCTATCGTTCATATTTCCACACCAGCTGAATTTTGGCAACTTCACGCTAAGTCTTTGTGATCAGTTGATATTTTTTTTCAAAAATGGCTCTAACCCACAATGTACTCCGAATCGTTACACCAAAGCTTATTCCGAGTAAAAAACAAAGATTCAGTAGCAATTCTAGGATCGAGCAGTCAAATGCCATGAAGGCTTTGTAAAAATTAGCCAACGAAAAACAGGGTTCAAAACTAAAAACGATGAAAAATTTTCGCACCTACCTTATCTTCATCCACGCGTTGTTTCCATTAAGGATATGGGTGACCATGGCTCTCCACAACGTCCTATACTATTTAGATCCTTGTTTGACTTTTTTACTCTCTTTTTCTCTCTCTGTTCTATTTACACAAAATCATTAGGTATGTTACTTGATGCTTTCTTTAAACATCGGTATGTCCTGTAAGTATTAAATTCTCCAAGCTCCCTTTCCTCATTACTTGTTCTATATATTTCAAGTGTATCTTTCTGGTTCTACATATTAATGTCCTTTTAGATTTCCTCAATACTTTCTCAATACTTACATGCTCCAACTTTTATTTGTAGAACGTTAACATTTGCTTCAAATATTCCATCCTACACTGCCCTGGGTATGACAATAAACTACATCCAGCAGTAAGACATCTGATCGGGAGATTGGAGTCTTTGAAGAACATGGCACCATCTCTTAATTGCTGTTGTTCCCAGGTCAACCGCTGACCCGTTAGGGGCAAATAGTGAACACCCACCAAATATATAAATAACACTGTGAAAATATATATTAAAAATATTATGATAAAACTACCAGCAACACACACACACACACACACACACACATATATATATATATATATATATATATATATATATATATATATATATATATATATATATATATATACTGTAGTTGAAGGCAAACAATTACGTTCAAAATATATTATGTTGAAGACATATAATTGTGTTCAGATTTTGGTATTAAATAATCCATAGAGATTGATATGCCACGAAGCAAAATTAACCAAGCAAACCCATCCTACTCTGTCTGGAAAACCCCTGCACTGGGCTGAACAATAAAATTATAGACGTGGAGACAAGAAAAGAATATATATATATATATATATATATATATATATATATATATATATATATATATATACCCAAATAATTATGTAATTACAAATTTCTATTGGAAATTTAGGTACATTTTCTAGAAATTTAGGTGGGTCGTTGAATTAAAATGTACATACGCATATGTACATACGTATATACGCTCATACATACATGCATACGCGCATACTTTGGATGAAATTGAAACAGACATCTGTGTCGTGTGATATAAACTCTGGTTAACAGGAAAAGATTGTGCCTCTTTCAACTCAGTATTATGATTATTTCTGTGTTTAAACTGAATATATTTTCTCATAAATATAGTCTTTTAAATGAACAAACAATTTAGCATCTTTTGTCAAAGATCCACCGGGAGTACAAGGGCACGAAATACAGTCGCGGTTTGCCCCTAACCATCCAGATCACTCAGAACCTACCATCCTGGAGAGTGATATGAGAAAAGCAGCGAAATCCCGCCCCAAGGGCAAGGCAGCAGGAAATGATGGCCTTACAAATGAAGCTATTTTTGCTTGTAGTGAAACAGGAATACAATGGCTCACCACCATCTTTCAGAAAGCTACGAGCTATGACTGGTAAAATGCAATAATGGTGCCAATATGGAAGAATTAGGGTAGCAAGAAAGACTGCAATACCGACAGAGGCATATCACTATTCAGCTATGTAGGGAAATTGTATGCAAAGATCCTTTAGCAGCGCACTCGATTAAAAACATCTCAGTGACGTTCAGTTTTGCTTCAGGATGGGAAGTTGAGAAGTGAGTGCCCCGATGCAATTTTTGCACTCCGACAACTGTGTGAGAGGGCGTCCAAGATCTCCATCTGATATTCGTGGATCAGGAAAAAGCCTTCGATCGAATCAACAGAGATAAACCATGAGAGGTCCTCGAGCACTACGATGTTAACGAACAACAGGAGCGCAGTCCGCACGGCAAGTAGAACGTCTGACTGGTTTCCAGTAACATCTGGGGTTAGTCAAGGCTGTAATCTCTCTCCTCTACTGTTCGTGATCTACATGGACCAGATTACAGAAGAGGCCAATCCAGATCCTGATGCACTCAACGACGACCAGGCAATGAGGAACAACGACTGGATCCAGCTGAAGATACACACTGACCAACTCAGCTCAAGTTGCGAGAAATACGACATTAAGATTAGTTTCAGTAAGAGCGAGCAATAGACCAGAAAAAACTGGACATTAACATCAATGGGACCCAGATAAAGCAAACCAGCGAATTCAAATATCTGGGCAGCATATTTACTGAAAACGGCAAACTAGACAGAGAAATCGAGACTAGATATCAGAAAGCCAACACAGTTACCAACGTTGTACTCTTCTAAAACATTCTAGCATTTCAACGAGCACCTAGGCAAATCTCATCCACACCATTTTCCTACCAACGTCGACATACCAGTGCCAGACATGGCCTCTAACAAAAAACTCTTGAGAGGAAATTGATCACTTCTGAGATGAAATGCATGAGAAAAGCAGTGAACAAGACGAGGCGAGACAAGACGAGGAATGAGGCAATAAGAGATATGGTAGGAGCAATACCAATCATACAACACATCAAACAACAGAGGATCAAGTGGTTCGGACATCTCACACGTATGCCTATCAACCAACCTACCCTACCTCATACACCCTCAGCAGACCAAGAAGACGCTGGAGTGACTCAGTGGCAGACACCCTCAGGGCCCACGAGATATCTCTCCTTCAGCCCAATCGCCTTGCCGCTGACAGACGACTGTGTCTCCACGCGACGCCTGACAGCTGAAGCAGTAGGGAAAACTAAACTAACAATTTAGATTTGACATTTGTTCATTTTCTGGTCCACAAAGTGATAAGCACCACCGAACTAACAGTAAAATAATAACAGTGAAAATAAATCACTTTGATATCCTATTGAACATTTATAAATCATTCTTCCGTTCATTGAATACGGCTGCCATAGATGGTCTGGTGCTCTTGCCATACAGCTCAAGATTCTTGACAAAATTCAAAGAAGCGTCTCTAATGTAATCGATCCTGACTTGGCATCTCGACTTAAGTCACTTTCTCATCGACGTGACGTGGCTTCCCTATGTCTGTTCAACAAATATTTTCATGGTATCTGTTCTGCCGAGTTTTATTTTTTTCTCAATGCCTCGACTACATGAATCTAAATTGGCATCTAGGTCTCACCGTTTTCCTGTTGAACTAGTTAGATGAAACCACCATTCTATTCTAACAGTTTCTTTTCTCGCACTTCTCACTTGTGGAACTCCTGATTTCTTGCTTACCTGCCAACTACAGTCTTCGATTATTTAAATGACGTCAATCGCCATATTCCATCTTCCTGAAACCTGCCTCTTTACTTTTTCTCAATTATCTTCACTAAATTCTTCTTACTGTCTGTCACTCCCTGTAAACCCCTGCTTCCTTACTTGGGGTGAAATGATTAACAATAAACTTCATAGAAATACTGAAGAATGCATTATCCAAAGATTCGGTAGACAAAGCGGCAACAACATGATGTATTGGTATTAGTCATGACAATATGATGCATTGTCGGAGGAGGTGTTTCGTCCTTCTGGTCTTGGTGGCCAGCAGCGGATTACCTCAGTAATGTATGGTGCCCCTTAGATCCTAATAAGTTACGGGATACGGAACGGATGATTAGGATGATAATGATGAGTGTCTTACCAAGATATGGAAAATGTAACACCGAAATCTAAACGCACATTTGAATAGCAATAAATGCCTTAAAAAGGTAAACAAACTATTACGAAGCATGGAATTAGTATTAGGTTGGTGCAAAAATAATGACGTAATAATATCATTTTTGGACGTATTTTTTAACGTCAAAAAACGACATTATTACGTCATTATTTTTGCACCAACCTAATAAATACCACGCAATTGCAACCAATCATTTTTCTTATATTCTAATATATTAAAAATTGCAAGGCGTAGAAAAGAAGGTGGTTCTTTCTCACCAGACATTCAACCTATACAATTAGGCGATTCAGAGAGAAAGTTCTATCAGGATTCTTTATTAGTGAACATAATCTTAACAATATAATATATTAGGTTGGTGCAAAAATAATGACGTAATAATGTCGTTTTTTGACGTATTTTTAACGTCAAAAAACGACATTATTACGTCATTAATTTTTGCACCAACCTAATACATAAAAAAGAATTATAAACGTTATCTTTCTCAAAAAAATTCGACTGTTTGGCCTTCTTCAGATGTGTGTCTTTATAGACGGTAAGATTCTCGATATTTTTAGTTTGTTTTGGGGTTCAACCCTCCCCTTTCATGAGGACTCATCCGAGTTGAATATATATAGTGTCAATAATATTTATCATCTCATTGAGATGTTTTTTTTTTTTGTATAGCCCCATCCCTGAGAAGACGTGCTATTATGGTGTATAGAGGATTGATTGGCGACGGATGAGTTTATATGGTAAATGAGGAAATTGTAACGAGTGAATGTCTCGTGAATCCGATGAGCTAGGTATAAGATAGATAGTGAACCCATTCCCCCTTTTCGGCCTTGTGCAATAATTGTATTAATTTATAATAAATCTCAACATTCCCGGCATTTTGAACCGAACACTTTACCATCCGAGTGACACACTAGACCAAAGAGGGCGAAACTTTATAGCTGACGGGTCATTTGGGGTACTTCAAAAATTCAATAAATGGGTCACTCATATACTTAACGATATTTTTTTAATGAGAAACTTACTGCTGCATCTGAGATGCTAATGTTTTAATTTGAGGTAACTATTAAGGCCACTCATGTCGAAACACCGAACGGTTATCGAAGTTAAGCAATATCGACCCTGGCCACTACTTAGATGGGTGAGCGATTGGAAACACCAAGTGTTGTAAGCTTGGATGTGCGAATGGTGTAATTAATAATCGCTCAGGATTGTAAATCGGAGAGCTGAGTTCCAATTCCAGTTTGGGTTATATTAGATTACCTTGAGAAAAGTATGAATTCACCACTTCTCCCATCAACACTGGTTTAATTATTAAGATTTGTATCAATAAAATCATAATTATGAAAAAAAAAAACTAAATAAAATTACGTATAAAATACTTAGATTTCAGCTTTAAAAAACCCATAAAGTTTTATATTCTGCTAAACAAACAAACAAGCATATACAGGGTGCCCAGTAAAAAGCGGCAAATTTATTATCGCTGTTTAATCTTTCGGGAATAATTGACCTTGAATACCCTTGAATAAATTTCTTGAATATTCATGACCTTGAATAATCATTTGAATCTCGGGTAATTACATAACTCTGATTGGTTCTTTTATGATCGATTAACCTCTGTTCGATCTTGTGACTTTAAAGGTTATTTGCAGACAACTATCATCTTTCGTTCTGCCCTTCTCGTTTGACTAAATAAATCACTGGTTTTGAGCGTCAAGTTATCGTACTTTTCAAAGAACATCCGATGTGAGGATTGATGAAGTGTGCAGAAATTCTTCCTGAATTCTTCAGTCGTCATCATTTTTCAACCGTCGTCTCACGTCTTTCTGAATTTAGAGCCTTTTTTTTTTATCGCAAATGAATTCAGAATCGAATTAACCGAGCAGGAACTAAGAATGGATCAGATAGCAACTGATAAAATGCAAAGAGAGATAAAACCTTCTTA
Organism: Acanthosepion pharaonis; assembly: GCA_903632075.3. Classification (NCBI taxonomy): domain Eukaryota; kingdom Metazoa; phylum Mollusca; class Cephalopoda; order Sepiida; family Sepiidae; genus Acanthosepion; species Acanthosepion pharaonis. The sequence goes on along the minus strand of CAHIKZ030004634.1, from coordinate 3,640,799 downwards.
CACAACGGTACAAAACGTTCTGAAACTGGCTGAAAAAAAAACTAGTTAGATGTGTTCTGGTATACACAATGCGCAAACAAAACTTGGAAAATCATAAATTTGATTGGTCGAACCATATTTAATGACGTCATTTCTCTGGTCACTAAAGTATTTATGGTGGGTCAATTCATGTCCCGCGGGTCAGTGATTCGCCATCTATGCACTAGACCTCAAGATAAGGATATACGTGATTTATCAGAGTAAAGTGGTGTTTAAAACGTGCCAGTTTCCCTAGATGTTGTGAGTTCAATCGCTGGACCTAGTAGTACTGAAAAGTCATATGCTCTTCTTCGATTTAAGGAAAGAACAACCGGCACAAAAGGTTTAGAAGATTAGCGAGGGCACTTCGACGTGGTGTGATAGTTAGCAAACTTGTCTCACTAGATTAATGATGACTAAGAACTGATTTTGACCCACACTGAGTGCTCAATCCTTGAGCCACATTTAAGCGACGAGTCTAGCAGGACGCTGTCCGGCTCGCTGTTACCGTCTCACAGTTGCGTCTCTGCAGATAGAAGTTTAGTTGCGGCTCTGTCTGCAGACAGGTTGCAACTGAGAAAATATTGGGAGATACACGGTAACGGGGAACAGCTACCTGAAGCAGTAACCCTTCATTGCAATACTGATGGCAGCGTATCCTAAGGTTGTGGGTGACTGGACAATTTTTGGCCCTGACCCGGGTATACGCGCTCGAGTAGCAAACATGAAATCGACCTTATGTCACATCCGTTTGGAGGCAACTAAATACTAGAAGACTAGTGAGTATTTTAATTGATATAAAATAGCTCTAAGCATTGAAGGCGGAATAAGAAAAATCTATGCCTGTGAATTGAATAAAAGGTTCCGTGCCAAATCACCAAATGATTACAGGGTATGAAGACAGTCTCTTGAGGAAGGCCGGTTGGAACATTAGCCGAAACGTCGGGAGTACAATAACACACTCATAGTTAAAAGCATATTTTAGTCGTTTTTTGTTTTTTAATCATCAATTTCAATATTGAAAAAAGTCATGGAAGAAATAAAAAACAAATCTCATAAAAGAAGTTTTTAAAAGTTTGAACAAGGACGATGAAAAATTCTGAATAAAAAAAACATATAAAGAATTCTTAATAAAAAATGCAAAAGATTTTAAATCAAAATAATTCAAAAAAGTTTTACGAAAATAATAATAAGAATTTAAATAAAAAAACAAAAATTTTAAAGGAAAACAATAAGAAAAATTTAAATAAAAAACAAAAATTTTAAAGGAAAATAATAAGAAAAATTTAAATAAAAAAACAAAAATTTTAAAGGAAAACAATAAGAAAAATTTAAATAAAAAACAAAAATTTTAAAGGAAAATAATAAAAAAAATTTAAATAAAAATAACAAAAATTTTAAAGGAAAATAATAAAAAAAAATTTAAATAAAAAAATACATAAAAAAAGTATCCTCTTATGAAAAAATTATTTCTGACAAAGAAATCAACAATACTTTAAGTAATCAGAGTCAAATAATGCTAAATTCTGATTGATCAGGAAGAAGGTCGGTGGGAAGAATAGCCGAAACGTCGGAAGTACAACAACAAAGATGAGCATGTTGGACGGATAATAAAGCTTATTTAATGAAAATGTCGAATTTTGACATCAAAAATAGATCATCAGAGAAAACGTACTGATATGACGAACAGGGACTTATATTTGCTCATGTGCTGAAGGCATCAGAGAATATCTGGTAGATTGGAATTACTAAATCTTGTAAAATCTGAATACTTCTTAAAACTAAATTTTTTCTTTGATTAGATTTTTTTCCTTTGCAAATAAACCAAATGTTATAAAACTAATAGTACCCCTGGGAATTTTACAGTTTTGCTGTTTGAACATTCTGATGAATCCTAATTCTTAAATTAATGAATGAATAAACTCTGGGGCGAGTTCTACGATGATAAAACATTCGGAGAATTTCCCCTCTTGTATATTTGAGCTGAAGAAAATATTGCAGTAACAATCTTAAGTATGAATGCAAGTCCTTATTTGAAGATGTATATGGACATGGGTATAAAACGTTAGCTTCCCAATCAAGAGACCCGGTTTCAAATCTCACTGTAGTCGATTTGTCGAGATGGTGAGTTCTTGATGCTATAGGTCAAGGGGCTCGCAATCCCAGTGTATGGCACATTTGAAAAGTTTTACAATCATACCAGAAAAGAAATTGAGCAAACAATCTGTTTAGAGGCATTCGATGGTCGTACTGGCACGATGTCACAAGTCATCGTGACGGAGGATTTAAGCATACTGTCTTCGCTCAAACTTCAGATTATGCGCTCTCTTCTAACATCCGCTCGGTATAGTTGCCTTATAAACCAGAGGTGGGCTCTGTGGGTATGGAACAAACACGAAGGTGCCTGCGATAGGGATTGGCGAGCAGACGGGTATGCTCGAAAAACAAGTGCAATCGGCCATTATTTTCAAGTAGAAAGATTTTAAAATTGACATTTTCTTCCATGTCATATGAGAATATTATCGCCTCCTCTATCTTTTTCTTTATTACTTTCCCGTTGGAAAACAGCCGCTTTTCCGTGTGGGCAATCAGAAATGGTCCATTAATTATCTGTGGCAAAGACAGGGCATAATGTACGTTCTAACAAACGGAAGAACGAAGTTTAAGCAGAATTATAATTTAACGACTTTGAAGGAGATAATTTAGAGATAGACTCAGTTGATTTTTCAATGAATAAATTAAATGGGTCTGCGAAGTTTTATAATAGATAATTTATTCGCACAGACGATGGAGAACAATAAAGAAAAACACTGATTTTTTTTTTTGTTACATGACATATTACTCAAAGGTCGACATTGTCAAAATATTTTGTTACCGGTAGAATTCGGAGCAAGATTGATTAACTTTATCTTCATGCAATCGATTTAATTCATGTAGAAGTTGCTAATCCTGCAAGAGATCGTTAAAATCCACAGAAACGAGCTCGTAAATAGATTTCAAATAAATCATCGTCGTTGGCGTTTTGGACAGAAGCAACGTTTAATAAGCTATTCTCGAAGATTGCTGTTGTTGTTTCTAGCGGCAAGTTGGGGCATAATAAGAGATCAGCATCAAAATATACTACTTAATAATAAAACCGCCTTCCAGATCATTACAACTAATATAGATAGATAGATAGGAACGGGCCGAGATAGATAGATAGATAGATAGATAGATAGATAGATAGATAGATAGATAGATAGGAACGAGTTTCGATAGATAGATAGATAGATAGATAGATAGATAGATAGATAGATAGATAGATAGTTAGATAGATAGATAGGAACGGACATAGATAGATAGATAGATAGATAGATAGATAGATAGATAGATAGGAACGGACCGAGATAGATAGATAGATAGATAGATAGATAGATAGATAGATAGATAGATAGAACCGAGATAGATAGATAGATAGATAGATATAGATAGATAGATAGATAGATAGATAGATAGATAGATAAGAACGGGCCGAGATACATAGATAGGTAGATATATAGATAGATAGGAACGGACCGAGATAGATAGATAGATAGATAGATAGATAGATAGGAACAAAATAAGATAGATAGATAGATAGATAGATAGATAGATAGATAGATAGATAGATAGATAGATAGATAGATTAGTGGTCTAAATAAACGTCGAGGTATAACAAATGGTGATATTAAGGGGGTTGTGAAATAGTAGAAAATCTAAGTGGTCAAGAAATAATTAAAGCAAAAATTATAAACCAGACATCAAAATAAAGCTAAAATAAAATGTTTACAGAATATATTTAGCGAAATAAATAAAAAAAAACTCTTCATAAATTGGCCAACATAACAATATAAATAAATGTATCTGTCTATATACACAGATATCCCTAACGACACATAACACAGCGGATAAAGACGTTGGTTATATCCAGTGACAGGACCCAAAGAGTTCTGAGTTCAATACCTGTTTAAGGCAATAGAGAACTTGGAGATGGAAATTAACAGGAGATAACTGACAAATGACATCCATTAGACATGGCACGTGGAACTAGAACAATCTACCCCGGCGAGCAAAAGAAAGGGTTCAATTCGACATTCCAACCACCTGAAGAAGGCCGGAGCGTACAACGGCCGAAACGTTGTGATAAATATGGCAACAAAGATGAGGAAAATAGTCCGAATAATGTAAATAGTATAACTAAATGTCCATCAATATATAAGAAAAAAGCTTTAACAAAATCTCCACTATTTCTATGAAGTCTTGCCTACGTAACAATATAAATCCATCAATGTCTTTACATAAATTACTTTAGCAAAATCGAAATTTTATCCATGAATTCCTGCCTAAGTTACAATATAAATCTATCGATTTCTTTATGTAAAATGTTTAAACAAACTTGAAAATATTTCCATGGAATCTTGCCTATAACTCCACCAATGTCTTTACAGAAAATGCTTTGAAATAATCTAAAGTATATCCATGAAGTCTTGCTTACGTCATAATATAAATCCTTCAGTTTTTACATAAAATGCCTCTTAAAAAATCTAAACTGTTTCCATGAAGCCTTGCCTACATCATAATATAAAATCATCAATATCTTTACGAAAAATGCTTTAACAAAAACAAAAATATATTTCCATAAAGTCTCGACTAGCACATAATATAAATCCATCAATGTTTTTACGTAAAACGATTTAAAAAAATATTTGAAAATATTTCCAAGAAGTTTCCCGTAGGTAACAATACAAACATAATAATATCTTCACGTAAACTAATTTTAACAGAATCTAAAATATTTCTATAAAGTCTGGCCAAAGTAAAAAATCCATCAATATTTTAAAGTAAAATGCTTTAACAAAATCTAAAATATTTCCATAAATTCTTGCTAAAGTCATAAGATCTCCCAATCGTCTGCCTATGTCATTCCTATCAATGATTTTACGTAAAGTGATTTAACAAAATCTAAAATATTTCGATGATGGCTTCCTACGTCAAAATATGCTTTAGCAAATCTAAAGTATATCTTGCCTACATCACAATATAAATTCATCAATTTTTGAACGTAAAATGTTTTAACAAAATCTAAAACAAAATCCATGAAATCTAGGCTTGGTCACAATACAAAAAATCATCAATGATTTTACGTAACACACTTTAACAAACTCTAAAATATATCCATGGAGATTTGCCAACGTCACAATATAAATTCGACAAAATCTAAAATATATTCATCAAGGTTTGTCTTCGTCACAATATAAATCCTATCAATGTTTTGATGCAAATTACTTTAACAGAACCTAAAATATTTCCACGAAATGTCACAATATATATTCATCAAGGTTTTGACATAAAATGCTTTAACAAAATCAAAAATATTTCCATGAAATCTTTCCTCAGTCAGTAAATATTTATGAATGTCTTTACGTAAAATAATGTAACAAAATTCTAAAATATATATTACTGTCATATATGGTCTGGTGCACCTTCTGTTTACCTCGGAGTTCTTGACAAGATCCAGAGGCGGATATGTAATATAATTAGCCCTGATCTGGCATCTCGTCTACAGTTACTCTCTCACAGACGCGCCGTCGCCTCTCTCTGTCTTTTTTACAAATAGTTTCATGGTAATTGCTCCGAGGAGCTGCATTCGCTGGTTCCCAGACTTCATGAGTTCAAGCGCCCTACGAGGCTGGCATCCCGCTCTCACCCCTTCACTGTCGAAACTCCTAAATGTAGCCGTCTCTTCTACTCTAATCGCTTCATGTCTCGCACCTCTCGCCTGTGGAACTCCCTTCCCTATTCCAGTTTCCCTGAGAGCTATAATCTCCAGCTATTCAAATGTAATGTCAATCGACATGTCCAGTTGCCTTGATCTATTCACTACCCTTCTCCTCATCCTTTCTTCTATCACTCCTATCTGTTCTTGCTCCAAATCTTCTGCAGCCCCCTGCATCCTAGTGGCTTCACGCCTTACTCCGGGCGTAATGCTAAAAAAAAAAAAAAAAATGAAGTTTGACAACGTCACAATATAAATCCACCAATATGTTTACGAAAAGTTTTAGCAAAATCTAAAATATTTCCATGAATATAATTCCGATCAATGTTTTGCCGTAAAATACTTTAACAAAATCTAAAATATTTGCATGAAGCCATGTCTACCTCACAATATATATCCATCAATGTCTTTACGTAAATTGATTTAACAAAATCTAAAATATTTCCATGAATATAATTCCTATCAATGTTTTGCCGTAAAATACTTTAACAAAATCTAAAATATTTGCATGAAGCCATGTCTACCTCACAATATATATCCATCAATGTCTTTACGTAAATTGATTTAACAAAATCTAAAATATTTCGATGATATCGTGCCTACGTAAGTATATAAATCTATTTTTACGTACAATTTCTTAATATACTCTAAAGCATTTCCATGATGTCTTGTTTACGTCAAAATATAGATCCAACAATGACTTTACGTAAAACAATTTAAGAAAATCTAAAATATTTCTATGAACCCTTGCCTATATCACAATCTAAATCAATCTCTTTGCGTAAAATTAATTTTAAAAATATAAAATATTTCTATGGTGTCATGCTTTTGTCACAGTATAATTCCATGAATGTTTACTCGTAAAATGCTTTAAGAAAATCTAAAATATTTCCTACATCACAATATGCATCTATCAATGTCAAGATTTATTGTATATAAAATAAAATTGTTGCACAAGGCTGAAAAAGTGGGGTTAGGCTGGCGCTGGTCATCACTTACTATCTTATACCTACCTAATCAGATTCACGACACGTTCCCTCATTACAATTTGCACATCGACCAAAAGAACTTATCCATCATCATTCAATCCATCATATACCACAATAGCGCACACTCTCAGGGGACTTACAAAAACACCCTATGACATAAAAATTAACAATTATACAATTTTATATACAAAATTCTGTGGATGATACGTAATGGGGCGGGGAATGAATCCCAAAACAAACTAAAATATCAAAACAAATACACTAAAGAAAAGGATATCTGATGGTAGTTGGACCCGTCAAACCCACAAAAGAATTAAGAGAAGCAGCTGCATTCTGTCTTTAGACAAAATCAAGAAGTTCTTTTGCTAAGGGAAAGGGAAGGATAGAATAAATACGGCCATAGAGAAAGAATAGGCCCAAAACAAACTGGGGAGGTTGATGATTTCGACTTTGATCATAACCAAAGAAGCAGCCGAGAATAGGCTAGGAACGATACTTACATTAATTAGATACACAAAAAGGGTCTAGCCTAACCAGGGGAGGGCTCCAAATGTGACTTAGGGAGACCTAAAAAAGGAAAATCAAGGCTACCCCCATTCAAGTGAACCAGGCTCGTCGTTAAAATCTGTCGAAACCAATCGCTTTCTATCAATTCTAATCTTCATCTGGAGCTGGAAATCGAAGAATCTGATTAGATCCTGATGAGAATAACGGTCACCTTATAGGATTTCCTCTATTCGCGTCGTCCAAATCGCCATTCGGGTCGTGGCCAGCAGCGATAGAAACACCATCCGTTTCACCCCAGAATACGAAGGCGACACAATGAGCATGAGGCCGTCAACTGGCCGACAAATTTCCATAACGAGGCGGACAGGACGACAGTGGTAGAAGGCGTGCGAAGCCGTTTCCTTCAAGCTAAGGTCACATTGTCGACAGTCCAGCAATTCCGCCAAGCTCCATATGAAGGCCTTGTCATTGAGAGATAGCTTATTCCCAACCAACAGTCAGGTAAGCAAAAGTTGCTGAGGTAATCCGACAAAATCTAAAATATTTTCATGGTAACTTACCGACGCCACAATATAAATCCATCAATATCTACGTAAAACGCTTTACCAAAATCTAAAGTATTTCCATGTTGTCTTCTCCACCTCTCAGTATAAAGCTAATAATGTCTTTAGGTACAATGCTTTAACAAAAACTAAAATATTTCCATGAATTCTTGTCTATGTAACAATATAGACCCATCAATGATTTAACATAATCTAAAATATTTTCTGCTTCACAACCGAGTAGAGGCGCCTGGCTCAACGCAGTGCCCTCTTCATCTACCGGTACCCTTCTAGATGATGAGTGCTCTCGAGTCGAAGTCGGAATCCATCTTGGACTCAAATTATGCGAGCGTCACAGATGCAGATGTGGAGCCTCAATCGATGAGTTTGGTTTCCATCCTCTGTCCTGCCGTCGTAGAGCCGGCCGCTTTCCACGACACGCTGACATTAACGACATCATCAAAAGAGGTTTGGATGCAGATGGGTTCCCTTCGCAAATCGAACCCGTAGGCTTCGACCGTGGTGATGGAAAGCGACCGGATGGCATTACCATTTTCCCTTTTAAAATGGGGAAGTCGTTGATTTGGGGTGCGACCTGTGCGGATACATTTTCGGCCGGTAATTTGATTAGTTCCGCGGTTGAGCCAGGATCCGTCGCCCGGGACGCAGAGATGAAAAAAAATAATTAAATATTCTTCTCTTGCTGATAGATTTTTTTTTACTCCTGTGGCAGTGGAGACTTCAGGGATTATTGGCCTTCGTTCGATGGCGTTCCTTCGGAGGATTGACGAGATTGCGTCTCGATTAAGGGACGAGCCTCGCGAAATGGAGTGACTCTTGCAGCGTGTCTCACTGGCGATGGTTTGACGTAATGCTTTCTCCATCATTGCGGCTGGCAGAGGTTAGAAAAAATTGTTTATTGTTACGTTGTTCTGGAATTGTCATCAGTGGTCAACTGTAATTGTTTTGTTTCAATAAATTTTAATCTTTTCATGAATATTTACCAACGTCACAATATAAATCCAGGAATGACTTGACGTAAAATGAGTTAATAAAATCTAAAATATTGCCATGATGTCATGCTTACGTCACAATGTATGGATGCTTATTTATACGATGGTACAAAATTTGGCAAAGGTAAAAAAAGGAATTGGGGAAAGGGACGGTATTCTGTCTTAATTCTAAACTTAGCTAGCCATAAACACTGACCTAAACATACTAACAATAGTCCTAACACCAAAACAACAAATTCTCTCTTACCTTTCTTACTAAATACACCATAATACCTCAATGTCTCTATGGAATCCTAACTAGTCCCCATATGTACCTTTGAAAGTCTGTGTGGGGGGAGGGAAATAAAAACAACAATTTAAAAGCCCCAATGATTATTTACAATATGAATTAATACTATTTACATGAAAACAAAATAAAATAAGGTTAGTAATAAAAAAACCCACAATCCCTAAATGTGGCAGAAAAATCAGTTAACTGGACGAAAAAATGTATCTCCATCAAGTAAAAATATTTAACAAATCTAAAATATTTCCATGACGAATTAACAACGTCACAATATAAATCCATGACTTAAGGCAAAAAAGATTTAACGAAATTTAAAATATTTCCATGTATTGACTAGGTCACAATAAAAAATCAATGAATATCTTTACGTAAAAAGCTTTATACGAAATCTCAAATATTTCCATGATGTCTTAAGTATCAATATAAATCCATCAATATTTCCATGATATCTTGCCGACGTCACAGTGTATATCCATCAATGCCTTTGCGTAAAATGCTTTACCAAAACTGTTGTTTTATTCCCCTCCCCACACAAACAATGAATTTTACATATGGGGACTAGCTAGAATTTTCATCTAGACATTGAGTATTATGGTGGGTGTGGGAAGAAAGGTACGTAAGAATGTGCTGTTTTGGTGCTAGGAATAATGATTGTATGATTGGGTCGGTGTTTGTGGTAGCTAAATTTAATTGAAGACAGAAGACCGTCCTTTTCCCCATTCCCCATTTAGGCGTTGTGTCACATTTTGTACAAATAAATATCGCTTTACTAAAATCAAATAAATATCGTTTTACCAAAATCTCTATCTATAAAAGGCAGGATGCGTGTGTGTGTGCGTGTGTGTGTGTGTGTGTGTGTGTGTCTGTGTGTGTGTGTGTGTGTGTGTCTGTGTGTGTGTGTGTGTGTAACAAATGCACGGCCGCAATTTTCGACGGATTTGCACCAAAATTTACATGCACATGCTCCAAGTTAGTTCCATTGATAGTGGAAATAATCGTTTTTTTTTCATGCTTCTACGGAGGTTTTCCTGTAGTTTGCGGCCATTTTCTACTGACTAGAGTTAGAGCCTATAGCTGGGTGCCACGAATAGGCAGGAAGATTCTATTGGCCAGCGTGAGAGCCAACAGCTGACTGACATGAATGTTAACTAGCATGCTAGAATGCAAAAAAAAATCGATAGCTGCATTCGTCACAGGTAGGAAAAATTTTAATCTGCTTGGCACTTTACTCCAATTGGCTCATTCGCTTGCTTAAACTCAAAGTTGATTCTGATTCCGCAGAACTGGGTTGGGTGTGAAAAAGTATTTGTTGTTAACATTTTTTTTCATTCGGTTTTTCCAGTTACGAGTCCTTTTTTAAAGCTGATCGTTTTGTGTTCATTTTGTTTAGTCCTTTTTTCGTAACAGATTTAATGTTTAGTATAGAGCTTAGAAAAAATTCGCATTATGAGATAGGCAAGAAGTAAGGCATGTAACAACATCAGCACGGCAAAGGGCACTCCTTTAAAGGCAAAGAAGGGCAAAAATATTTTAAGTCAACTGATAGTGATTGCTGTATGAGTCGTACGATTTTTGAATCAAGCACGGGCAACGCCGGGTCATGCTGCTAGTCTAATATATTTCCACGGTCTTGCCAACGTCTAAATATAAATCCACCAATGTCTTTACGTAAATGTATTTAAGGAAATGTAAAATATTTTCATGATATCTGTCCTACAATATAAATATCTCAATGTTTTGACGTAATATCCTTTTTACCAGAATCTAAATTTTTTCCATGATGTCTTACCTAGTTATCTATATAAATCCTATTAATGTGTTTATGTAATTTGCTTTAACAAAATTTAAAATATTTCAGTGATGTTTTCGCCTGGGTAACTATATAAATCCATCAATGTTTTGACGTAAAATACTTTAACAAAAACTGAAATATTTCCATGGTTTTGCCAACGTCTAAAAATAAACCCCCAATGTCTTTACGTAAATTTATTTAACAAAATCTAAAATATTTCCATGATATCTTGCCGACGTCGCAATGTATATCCATCAACGTCTTTACGTAAAATGCTTATTTCCATTAAGTCTTGTCATCATTAAAATTTTTATGTCATGGGGCGCGATTTTGGTAGGTCTCCCTTGAAAGCACGTGGTATTATGGTGGTTGAAGGATTGTTTGGTGATGGACGAGTTCTTTCGGTGAATGGGTAAAATGTAATGTGCGAATGGGTCGCGAATCTGATTAGCTAGGTATAAGATAGTTAGTGTTGACCAGCCTCTACCCCTCCCCTTTATTGGCCTCGTGCCACAATTTGTACTTTTTGTACGAATAAATATCAGTCTTGCCTACATTAGAATATAAAACCCTCAATGATTTCACATAAAATGATTTAACAAATCTAAGGAAATTTCCATATCTTACCTACGTAACAATATATATCCATCAATATCTTTATGTAAAATGCTTTTTAAGAGAATCTAAAATGTTTCCATATCTTGCCTCTGTAAAAATATAAATACTATCAAGGCTGTGACGTAAAATCTTTTAACAAACTCTAAACCATTTCCTTTGTCTTACCTACATCACAATATAAATCCACCAGTGTCTTCACATAAAATGATTTAATAAAATCTAAAATAATTCCATGAAATCAGTTATATTTATTTTTCCTTGTTTGATATTTAGTTTGTTTTGGGTCTGATCGCCCCACCTCTCTCAATGTCAAATATTAGATTTTTATCTACGAAATATTTATTATCATTAATTTTTTAAATCTCCGTGTGCGTTTTGTAGGTTCCCCTGAGAGGATGCCGTAATTTGGTGTATTGATTGGTGATGGAAGAGTTTTTGTATTTTTAATGCAATAAATGTCAATAATTCCATGAAATCTTGCATACGTCACAATATAAAACGTCGATGTCTACGATTTAATAATGATTGAATACATTAATTGTGGCGCAAGGCCGAAAAAAGGAGGGGATGAGTCAAGGCTAGTACTTACTAACTATCTAATACCGAGTCAATCATATTCACGACCCATTCATTTCTTACAATTTACTCATTCACCAAAAGAATCTATCCGTCACCATTCGCTCCTACATACACCAAAATACCTCCTTACTGAAACACATCATGACTTAAAATTTCAATATGTACAATTATATAAAAATTCTATCAATGTTCAGAAATAATGGTGTGAGTGATGACTCCGAAAACAAACTAAAAATAGAATGATGTTATTAAATTATGAAATCTTGCCTACGCCTCAGTAATTAAATATCTTTACGTAAAATTCTTTAAAAAATCTAAAACATTTATACCTCTAGCCTCCATTACATTATAAATAATTTATACCTCTTGCCTCCATTACATTATAAATAATTTATACCTCTAGCCTCCATTACATTATAAATAATTTATATCTCTTGCCTCCATTACATTATAAATAATTTATACCGCTAGCCTCCATTACATTATAAATAATTTATACCTCTTGCCTCCATTACATTATAAATAATTTATACCGCTAGCCTCCATTACATTATAAATAATTTATACCTCTTGCCTCCATGACATTATAAATAATTTATACCGCTAGCCTCCATTACATTATAAATAATATATACCTCTCGCCTCCATTAAATTATAAATGATATATACCTCTAGCCTCCATTACATTATAAATAATTTATACCTCTTGCCTCCATGACATTATAAATAATTTATACCTCTTGCCTCCATTACATTATAAATAATTTATACCGCTAGCCTCCATTACATTATAAATATTTTATACCTCTTGCCTCCATTACATTATAAATAATTTACACCGCTAGCCTTCATTACATTATAAATAATTTATACCTCTAGCCTCCATTAAATTATAAATAATATATACTTCTAGCCTCCATTACATTATAAATAATTTATACCTCTTGCCCCCATTACATTATAAATAATATCCATCAATATCTTTAAGTAAAATGATTGAGGATGCGAATATATTTCCATGATTTCTTGTCAACGTTCCAATTATTGTCTCGTTAAATATCCAACAATGTCTTTACTTATGTAGACTTAGTTCCCTTGGTATTATGTTTTTCTTCTTTTTTCTTTTTTTTCTATACCGGTCATGGAGTAAAGGTGTTTGCTATCATGTAAAATAACAATACAAAATCTGGGAATTAATTTCATGGTTCAGTTGAAGCTGATGGTGTAATTCTTTTGTGAATGGAATGAAAGCTTAAAAACACCCTCTCTCTCTCTGCGGTCTTCACAAAGATGACTGGTGCAAAGTAATGGAATTAAAGCAAGCGTCACAGACTAAAAGAATATTGGTATTATATTTACCGCTGTCGATTTGTTCTTTAATCATTTGTTTGGTATATCTCTTGAAGAGATATTTACATTCTATGGACTTGATTCCATTGTTTTTAATCATAGTATCTGTATTTGGATTTTAGGTCCAGTTTCATAGTTTAAAGCAGGAAACCTTTCATAAATTTATATTTGGTATTTACTTCACGCTGATGTGTTTTAAGTATATAAGAAATGTGTGCTGGGTAGCAATATAATATGCAATCTACTACATGGCAGTGAACACTGACCGATTCTATTGCAGGCGAAGAAAAAGTTTTGAAGTGACAATGATGTTGTTCTACTGTCTAATGTGGAAAATACTACGGAAATATTAGGGTTCTTTTTATTAAGAATAGGACTAGAAATAAATTGCTAACCACTCAAAAGTGACAGCCCAAAACGTTGGCAAAAGAAGGCAATGAGATTTCAATACTCACTGAAAGCTGTCTATATTTCTGAGATGAAGTATTATGTACAGTATTTACATTATTCGGAGTATTGTCCTCATCTTTGTCGACACATTTATTATAACGTTTGAGATCAGGTTGAGAACATAGACAAGGAACACCATTGGAAAATTCGTAAACTTAAGGAATCAGCACATATGCTAGGCCACAAAAATCTCCTGAGCCGACCAAGCATAGAAATGAATACAAACAATATGGGAACCAGTAATAAGTAGTCCCAGAGAAAGGCGATAACAAAAACAAAAACTGCAATATGAGCTCTGGTAAAAATATGCTGGATAACAGCAAAAATTGCAATATGAGCACTGGTAAAAAAAGACATAAGGTTTATAATACCCAGAAATTTTTACACAGATGTCCTTAAGGACACATGGCCCAGTGGATAAAGGCGTTGGTTAGTGACAGGATCCAAAGAGTTTGAGTTCAATACCCGATTAAGACAGTGGAGAACTTGGAGAGGGAAGTTAACAGCTGATAACTGACTATTTTTTTTTTAAAAGATTTTATAGAAATAATTTCGCTTATTTTGAAAGAATTGTACTTCAATTTTAAATACAATAAAATAATTTTAAGAAAATTTTTGGACATTTAACACTACGATATAGCAGTCTGCTTTCTCACAGCTTTGTTGACAAAGTTATCTTGATTCGTACGGGTTCTATTTCTATCTCTTGGTTCGGATCGGTCTTCTTGGCGTAGGACAACCAACAGACCAGACCAGCAAATTCCAACAAGCCGTCTCTTCCGCGTTCTGCCGCGTTCCGATCTGCGATCTCCGATCTGACTAACTCACGCGTGCGGGCAGCTTATATAGAGAGAGGCGGAGCTAAACCATCTTTAGGCACCGCCCCCGAATTTTAATATGCAAATCGCCTTTGACCACCATGCAAGCTTTTCCGGTCCCCGAAACTCAGCGGGAACCCAGTTTTCAAGAGATACTAAAATCGGATTCGGACCTCTTGCTTGGTCTTCCGCAGCCAACGCCTACTTAAGTTTTGCCAAAACCACTTATCCCGTCTGGCTGAATTCCGCCATTCAGACCACCCAAATGTCCAATTCCCCATGTATCACAAACTTTAATTTAACTAATCCGTCTCTTAATCACTCTGGAATTATTACATTTAATTAACTAATAACTCAACCCCACAAACAATTAAGAGAAAAAAAAACAAGAGAAAAAAAATAAACTTATCTCTGGAATTACTCCGGAATCCCTTCTACCCAAATAATTAGCACCTTCATCCTAATTCTTTAGCACTGTTGATTACTAAAGCCACCTTATCTCTCTCTATATATATCACACTTTTACAAATTTAATATTTTTCAAATTATTTATTTTATCTTAAATAATTATTTACAAATTATTTTGTAAGTGTATCTATTTGATTTAAAAATATTTTTTCGTTCCGAATTACTATTTTAAGCGAAGTATTTCTAAGCTTATTTGCTCATTTACACAGAATTATTTACAAATCGACTTTCCTTAAGCATATCTATTTGATCTTAAAAAGATTTGTTGCAGAAAATTAATATTTTAAGCGAAAAATGTCTACTTATTTTTCATTTACAAAATAATTATTTACAATTTAACTTTTATGCGAAGAATTTGTGCTTCTATTTGATCTTAAAAATACTTTTTTTTTTCCAAATGACGATTTTAAGCGAAACATTTCTGTACCTATTTGATAGCTTAAAATTAATTATTTTCAAGTTTATGTTTTTGTGTATGGAATTTCTGTATCTGATCTTTGAAAAAGATTTTTCTTTGAAAATTACTATTTTTGAGCTCAGAATTTCCATATGAATTTGAACAATTAAAAACGATTTTTCATGGTTACTTTTTTCAAGATTAGATTTTTCTGATCTATTTTGATATTTAATACAAGAATTATTTACGAATTTCCTTTTTAAGAATTCCCGTATTTATTTCATCTTCGTAATCTCTTTTCAAATTTAATGTTTGAAGCAAACAATTTTTGTATGGAGTTGATATTTGAAAGGGTTATTTTTCGCCATTAGTATTTTTCGCTGCCTTAGACTTTTCGCTGTCCTTGATAAGACTAACGATCTCATAAAAGACTTTTTTTCTCGAAATTGCTGTGTTTTAAACGAAATACTTCCGTATCTATTTATCTTTTAAAATAAAATTCTTTTCAATGTTGCTAGTTTTTAAATGAAGAATTTCTTTATCTTTTAAAATTATTTTTCCAAAGATACACTTTCTGTAGTGATACTAGAAAATTAGTATGCATAATTTGCATAGGCATAAGTGAACACTCTTATAAGTGGTCACTGAGAATAACCACTAGCAGTACGAGCTTAGCAGATGGTGTTTCTGACGCTGCTGGCCACGGCTCGAATGGCGATTTGGACGACGCGGAAGGAGGAAGTCTTGCGAGGTGATCGTCTTTCTCATCAGCATCTGATCCAATTCTTTGAGCATCAGCTCAAGATGAAGATTAGAACTGATAGAAAACGATTGCATTCGACAGTCTTTAGCGAAAGGTGGGTAAAAGAGGCGAGCTTGGTTCGTGTGAACGGGGCTAGCCTTGATTTTCTCTTCTAGGTCAACCTATGGCACATCGGGTTGGTTTCCTGCGGAACCCTCCCCTTGGTTAGGTTAGAAAAGCTTCAGTGTACCTAGTTAATGTGAGTAAATGTTGGTCCTGGCCTGTATCCCGGCTACTCTTTGGTTATGATCCAAGTCGAGATTCCCAACCTCCCCAGTTTGTTTTGGCCCCCCTTTTCATCTCGACTGGGTCAGCTTTATACTTTCCCACTCCCGCATAATATTTTATCCTTTTCCCACCTCCTTAGCGAGAGCGCCTCTTGATTCTGTCCTCTAGGCAGAATACAGCGGCCCTCTGTTTTTTTTTAGGGTTGGACGGTCCCTACTAACATCAGTTATATTTAGTTTGCATTTTGTTTTGATTTTAGTTTATTATTGGGTTCATCTCCCCTCCCCTCTCATTTTATCACTATTAGAATTTTAGGTATATTGTATATCTTCATCAAATTATTATGGCGTGGGGCGCGTTTTTGTAGGTTCCCCTGGAGAGGATGTGGTATCATGGTGAATGGCGGATTGAACGGTGATGGATGAGTTCTTGTGGTGAATGAGTAAATTGTAATGTATGAAAGGGTCGTGAATCTGATTAGCTAGGTATAAGATAGTTAGTGTTGACCAGCCTCTACCCCTCCCCTTTTTGGCCTTGTGCCACAATTTGTACTTCTTGTACGAATAAATATCAGTACGAGCTTAGCAGGCCCGAGGCTGCGCCCTTCCATTGCACAAGAGGGAGGGATCGGTGCTCGCACCGAGGCCAGCGCAACCGACGGTTGCGGGAGCTGAGGGGAATTTTTGTCCCTGCCCGAGTGTATACGCTCGGGTCCCCACATAAAACCGACCTTGTATCACATCTTGTTCTAGTGGGGAACGACTAAATAACAGTACGAGCTTAGCAGCTGACTAGTGCTAACTTGAACTTCACAACACTTTCTTTTTATCAAGTTCGGTAATTTTTATCTTAATAAATTTCAAGAACAACTTTTTTTTTCTGTTTGAGATTGATTGCTTGATTTACTTTTTACAGATTATCAACACTTTGTGGATTATTTAAAGCCAAAATCTATTTTGGATTATCGGACGTTTATTACAGTGCCCCGTCTTCGAAGTTGTCCCCTATAGAAGTACTGACTTGGTCCAACAAAACTTCTCAGTTGAAGAAAACAGTAAACAAACTCAAATTTTAGCACTTCACTGACTTTGAGCCGATAAATACTTGTTTATTTGGTTCTCTTGTTAAAGCTGCCTACGATTAATTAGCTTTAACTCCTAAACTAGCTGAGCGGAAATAACGACAGAATAGGATTTTTGTAAACAAATTGAAGGTCAAATACCTCTTCCGGATAATATATTAAAAAAAAAATGAAACTTTCTCTTTAGCTAAAAGAAAATGCTAAAGTTATTACTTATATTTGGAGTTACTAATCTGTTTCCTTAAACCCTGATTATTTGAATAAAATATTGCTTTTTTAAGAAAAGAATATTGAATTGTTGCGTAATATCAGTCCTCCTGTATGGCAGTGAATGCTACATAAACACCTCACAGATGAAGAGGAGGCTTGAGGCAGCCAGAATATAGTTCTACATAGAGATACTGAAGATATATAGAAAGATCATGTACGCAACGACAAATTTTTAAGAAAATGGGAAAAAAAGAAGCCTATGCCTAACATCAGGAAGAGGCAGATAAAATTTCTAGGGAACATAGTGAGGAAAGAAGGCTTGGGAAATCTGATACTGACGGGACAGTTTGAAGGCAAGAAGGGCCGAGAAAAACAACGCATAACTTACCTAGTGAGCTTGAGTAAATGAATGACGTAACAAAGTTTAAGGGAAATAACAAAAAGACAAAATTTATTAAGAGGATAGGAAATTGTGGAGAGTCATGATCACCAACGTCCTATAGAGACAAAAATGAGGATAATAAATGTTTTAACAAAGAATGGAAAGGGTGACACTGAAATCAGAATGGACATTGTAATAAGTGTCTTGCAGAAAACAAAATATTGCAGATATAAAAATCTACCATTTTGTCCGTGCATTGAATACTGCTGCCATATTTGGTCTGATGCTGCTGCTTTTCATCTGGAGATTTTTCACAAGGTTCCAAGAATGATCTGCAATGTAGTCCAGCCAGAGCAGATATCTCGACTTCAGTCACTTTCTCATCGACGTGACATGGCACCCCTCTGTCTTTTCTACAAATATTTTCATGGCTTCACTGCTCTGAATTTTTTTCCCTGGTTACACGACGACATGAATTTAAGCTTGCTGCTAGATTGGCATCTGGGTCCAACCCTTTTACTGTTGAAATAGCTAAACTTCTACTCCAGTTGTTTCTTTTCTCGAACTTCCTACCTATGGAACTCCCTTTGACTTGCTTCACTGATATATTCAGTCTTCAAAAATTTAAAGCCAGTGTGAAATGATTAAAAATATTTTAAGAAGCAAAAAAATTTGGTTAGAAACAAAAAAAAACATGAATTCTGAATTGCTATATAATATCAAATCTGCTATCAAATCTAGAAGATAACAGTGAATGTTAAGAAATTCCTCGCAGATGGTTTGGTTTAGTTTGGTTTGGTTTGGTTTGGTTTGGTTGGGTTGGGTTGGGTTTGTTTTACGACATATCAACCTCAATGGATTATTTAATGCCGACAACATTTTTATTGCTGGTAATATCTTTTCCAAAAAATGTATTGCTAGTAATATTTTTTTCTTTAAAAATGTATTGCTGATAATAATTATTCTTTAAAAATTGTATTGCTGGTATTAAAACCTATTGTTACACTTTCATAGTGTCTTGGTGAACCTGGAAGCAATAACAATTAAGAGATAGTTCCATGTTCCCATCAGAGACCTTGCTGCCTGATGTAGTGTATCGTCTGTCGCGGAATATCTCGGATTACTCTTAGACGAGTCATACTTGTGATGTGTTTTTTCTCTCCCATTTAATCAGAATATATGGCCTTTTCGCACTAAATGAACTCTGAAATTGATCTCACAATCATCAGATATTTTAATTCTCGTCAGAAAACATTTGTATCAAAGATACTCTTTGATAACGCCTCATAATGTTAATTTATACGAGAATATTGTAATGAAGCAAATTTGTTTTCGGCATCTTTTACACTAAACGCCGATTTAAAAACTTTCAAAGTAAGATAATGACCTGAAGGTCACCTATTTTTGGATCCCTTTTTCGAAGGAAAAGAAATATTTAATCATGTTTTATATGGGATGCCAAAGTTAATTATGTTATTCCAGACAACAAAGACAGATCGATTTCCTTGGCACTTTTCGGATAAAGTTTTAAAAACATCGATTGCGTCAGAAAATGAACCAATTTACATACAACCTTTTCATATAAAAGCAAATTAATGTAGCTTTTTCAGTTGACAATCAATCAATCAATCAATATATATATATATATATATATATATATATATATAGAGAGAGAGAGAGAGAGAGAGACAGACAGACAGAGAGAGAGAGAGAGAGAAAGAGAAAGAGAAATTGTGCAATAAAACTTGAATCCGACATGTATAAAGTAAGCCATTTTGATAATTTTGTCGTCGTGAAATCAACATATATATATATATATATATATATATATATATATATATATATATATATATTTACTTTTTTTGCCGGAGATACAATCTCGCAAAGGACATTTAAATTGATATACAATGTTGTTTTTTGCAAAATATTATTTGATGAAGAAGAGTTATTGCGGGTGATTAAGTTGGTTGTACTAAATTTATTATGGTATATAATTAGTTTTATTTATTTACTGGCATCAGTGTGGGATATATTAGTACTTACGAAATATTTTTAGGATTTTTTCATCTTGTTTGTAGTTAGAGTTTATTTAATTGCGACATAGTAGGTTGATATGTTTAGTGTTATTTGATGAAGTATTATGTTCTTTTTCATTTATGTTAATATTTCTAATAGTTCATTTAATTTGTTATCAGGAAAGTCATTATTCATTAATGTTTATTTATTTTTTATTTAAATTCTATGTAGAATTTTTTTTTTCGTGGAAGAGTTAAAATTTGCACGGCTTACTAAATTTTGTGGACTCGCTATTTTGTAATAGGACATTCCCTTTTATAGTTGAGAGTGCACATGTTTGTGCTAGTTATTTTTTCTATCGGAAGGTAGTAAATGTATTATTGGTGCCTATCAATAAATCAATAAAGAGATGTTGTTATTGTTAAATTCATAGACGCAAGCTCCGGGGCTACGTTGACGCAGGACAAATATTTGATTTAATCCAATCGTTCTTATCAAATCGGAAAATTTAGGTCGTTTTGAACTGGGTCGCTTCCATGTCCTTTCGCACGAACGCAGGTGTCCCCCAAGTCATTATCCTAAGCCCTATATCATACTTATTATAAAACCCAGGTTGTGTGTGTGTGTGTGTCTGTACGTTTATATATTGGATCGGATTTCCTACATTTTTCAACCGATTTCAACAAAACTTCACAGGACTACATAAAATTACATTGCGGTGGTTCTGACAGCGCCAAAAATTGGAAAAAACATAATTGTTTTTGCACGAAATCAATTTGAAAACACGATTAAGAGGCATCACGAGAATGAAAGGGGGGACAACTCATATCGAGTTATACTTATTATAAAACCCAGGTTGTGTGTGTGTGTGTGTGTGTGTGTGTGTGTGTGTGTGTGTGTGTGTGTGTGTGTCGTTTATATATGGGATCGGATTTCTTACATTTTCAACCGATTTCAACAAAACTTCACTTTTTTTTGGCAGGTAGTGTTTCTTATTGTCTTGCACACTTTTTTTCTTTATTTTTACATTCAGAATGCTTTAAAAATTCTATTTACAAGACAATTGTTTATAATAAAATTCTATTCAATCGGTAGACTCATAACGATTGAAAACAATGTTTTCGTTTGAGTTTGGGTTTGACCAATTCGTAAAAAAAAAAAATAATAAAGACATGCGTGTCCGTCAACCTTAAACAATAATCTTTGTCAATTTTATTTTTCAGTCTTTATGATGGTCGATACTTGATCTATCTCTTGCTGTTCCATCCCCGAGCACCGCCGGGCTCTACTGCTAGTTATTTCTAATCTTCATCAATGATCACGATGTTACCAGCTGGGTATTTATGCAGATAACACTCCTGTTTAAAATTTGACAGATCTGACAAATTAAACATTGTAGCTCCCTTGAAAAGGATCCCCAGTCAGTAGTTAACTGGGGCAAGAAATGGCTAGCAGATTTTAACTCTTCCAAAACAAATATACTTTCATTTTACCACCATAAAAATGCTTTTCTGTCTGACCTCACCATGGCTGAGGCTAGACATCAGGAGAGCAACACTCTGTGCTTTCTTAGTCTTATGTTTCCCACTGGAATGAAGTGAAGCGACTACATCGAAAAAATAGCTGCATCTAGTGTAAGGATTGGGTCATTGTGTCGTGTGAGAAACTTTTTATCTTCAGAATCCATCTTGCTCATTTAAAAATCTACCATTCGTCCGTGCATTGAATACTGTTGTCATATCTGGTCTTGTGCTCCTGGTGTACATCTCGAGGTTCGTGACAAAATCCAAAGAATGCTCTGTAATGTAATCTATCTTGCCCAGGGATCACTTTCTCGCCGATGTAACGCGGCTTCCCTCTGCCATTTCTACGAATATTTTCATTGTAACTGCTGTGACGAGTTTTTTTTCTCTGGTACCTCGATTACATGAATTTATGCTTGTTACTCGTTTGGCATGTAGGTCCCACCAGTTTACTGTTGAAATAGCTAAATGCAGCCGCGTCTTGTTTCCCATTGACTTGCTTTCTTGATAATTAAAATGTTCAAAATTTTAAATGCAACGTCATTCGATATCTTCTATTTTCTTGAATCCCGTTCATCTTTTTTTCCTTTCCTCGGTCCTTCATATTCTCAGTCTCTTCTTTCACTTTCATTCCCTGTAACTCACTGCGTACTTGTGGCATTACCTCCTTGCTTGGGGTGAAATGATTTTTAAAAAAATGAGCACTTTCTAGGTACGCTTTTGATTTTAACTGGTGTTTGTATTTTTTTTATTTCTTTTCGTCTTATTAGCGATTTTTCGGCATTCCCGTCATGGCCTTATGGGATATTCAATTCGGTGAGTATCGTTGCTTTATGCATAATCTGTACACATCAGCTACCCTTATTGTGACATCTTAAACTTGCTGAGGGAGTATAAAATGCCCATTTTCTCAAATAGTAGTTCTTGACTATCTGATGACTACCTGAAAAAATCATAAAAGTTTTAGCTGTCGTCTGTCACTGTTCATTTTTTTTATATTTAAACATATTTTTCATGTGTTTGGGGACTGTCGTCAAGCGATAACAATTATCTATATTTTAATCTTTTTTTTTAATCATTTCACCCCAAGCAAGGCAATAAAACCACTAAGACACAAGACGACTACTGAATAAGAAAAAGAAAAAACAGTATTAAGGAGAGTGAACATTAAAATAAGACGAACCAAGAATCAGCAGATAACGATTAACATTGCATTAAAATTTTTCAAGATCAAAGTTGGCTGGAAAGCATGGAGCCAAAAGGGGGTTTCACAAGTGAGTAAAGGAACTGTTAACATAGAACTTACGGTTACATCTGGTCAATACAACTGTAAACTGTTGAGATCTTGTTGTCAGTCTAGTACTGAGGTTAAATTCATAAAGTCTAGGTACCATAGAGGGCAGGCCATCAGAATAATTACTCATGAAAACTACCAAGAAATGTTTGTTACCATTTCCTTGGTGGGGGGCATTTCATTAAACTTGTAAAAAAAAAACGTTTTTGATAGTGTTGACGCTAGCTGGAAGCACTCGGACGGAGGAAAAATATATTTTCAAATACAGAATTCAAATACTTCCTACGTATACTTACCAGAAATACCTCCCACATAATGGTAAGATGAAGACACCGCTGCCACTAATGTCTTACTATTATGTGAAGGTATTTCTGTCTGACAATGTATGAACCTGAAATCGACAAAATGATCGGGAATATTGAAAAAAAATAATTAAGAGATAATTAGCTCAGGACTTTTGTTAGCATTCGATCAAACACGTTAATGTATCTAATACTCCCATCGGAAAAATGTATGTGATGATGGCTAACGCCAGCCGAATGTTCTAACATAGAAAATGTATTTTTAAACACACACACACAAATATATATATATATATATATATATATATATATATATATATATATATATATATATATATATTCGACTCTCCTATCGAATTCAACGTATGAGGTGAGGTTCAAGCAGATCAGTTCTAGGAAACCGTCAGCCCGACACCAGCACATGAGATTTGATTATAGTGGTGAAGGTTTCGTGCAGAAACATCCACACATTTTGTAGGGCCGAATACAGAGACCTGGTTCACTACGTGCCACAAGGTCCCCAAACGACCCTTCACAGGTTTTGAATTCAGAGTTGCCCTTCCCCTAGACCAGTTGCCATTCAAGGCTATAGAACCCAGTCTGTCCTGATACATACATACATATATATATATATATATATATATATATATATATATATATATATATATATATATATATATATCAGGATGTAATGGCCTTCAACTCTGTCGCGCATGCACACAAAGCTAAAGGTTCTCGTTCACTTCCGTTGTTTATAACAGTGCCTGGAAGTGTGTGGTCGTCCCAACGAACTACAGAGGTTCCATAAGTATCAATGGCTAGTTTTTACTCAAGAGCAACATCCCACAGGTACAACAACGACCACATTCTCTAGATCACGCCCTTTGCTAATTTAACAAATCCGCTTGAAAGGAACAGGGTCACATTTTTTAATCAATTCACTCAAAACAAGTTTAGCCCAAATTTTCATGTCACCTAATGATGAAATGGGGCTTGGAAAGTTTTTTACTCACATCATGACATATTGAAGGCAAGATGGACAGAGGAGAGAAGCGCATCATTTCACCCCAATCATGGTGACAATGCCACTAAGACGCAAGGGGCTACTGGGAGTGAAACGGAACGAGAAGACTTTAGGAAGAACCGGAAATCCAATCTTAAACAGGAGAGAAGGGATAAACATCTACTCTTGTTCAAAATCAGGGGAGGTGTATGATAGGACGATTTGAATCAATATGGCATTTTGATTCTCACTTCACGCTTCAGTGCGATATTCCGATAAACTTTAATTTTATTTTATATCTAACGAAAATTCTATTTGATTAACAGTTTTATATTCAGCAAATCTTCTGTTGTTTTTTTTTTAATAGTTATTTCTGTAGCAAAGTTTCTAGTATAATATAATTATAGCTTCAGCAAAATTTCTGTCTTTTTTAAAAAACAACTATAGCGTCAGCAAACTTTCTTTTTTGTTAATAGTCATAACTTCAGCAAAGTTTTTTTGGATTCAAGAAGACAGAAGATGGAGATTTCCGATGCATTTAAATTTTTGAAGATCGTCAGTGGCCGAGAATCAAGGAATCGGCTACGTCATTGACCAAACTATATATCCGTTTACCGCAGTCAAAAAGTATAGCTGTATTTAAGATAAACATGATTTTGATAAAACTGATGTTTTACTTAACTGTACCCAATAATAATACATGTAATATTCACATATTAGTATCGTATTATAAAATACAAATACGAATAGGCATCTTTTTCATTGTTTACGTTTATAAGAGGTTTTCGTTCGGTTATTTATGACTGTAAACATTCACGCAACGAGTATAGCGTTACTAATGATACATTTATCATTCTCTTTTACTTTTTTAACTTATTTAACTCGAAGATGGAATAAAGATATAAACGTATATTCTTAGTCTATTGTATATTGGTCACTGAAAAAGGGAACTCACATGATACAATCATTTTTATAAGTGAACATTTGGGGGTCACACAATACACGAGATCACCCATTACACAAGTATATACGGTAGTACAAAGGATATTGTTATGGGGTCCTCCCCTTTTTCATATAAGTGGACTCGACTTTAAATGCCGTTAAATACCCAGAGTCAGTCAGAATCGAGAGAGCTTGAGCAAAGATTGTGATTGAGTTGGAGGTAGAGTAATAGTGTGAGGTAACCGCTTGTAGAAGTCAGTTACAAGCACGTAGGCTCTAAGGAAGTCCTACTTCGAGACTGTATATATATATATATATATATATATATATATATATATATATATATATATATATATATATATATATATATATATATATATATATATAACCGCGTTCCTGGATTTAGCAACAGTGTTACTCATTGTATTATTGTGTAAATACATTTAATTTCTTATATTTAATTCTTGCATTTGTCATTTATTGGAGACCCAATTTCATCTCGGAATCCACAACAGATATATTGGAAGTGGTTCTCGGATCTGGTGAATGTTATCTCTGTGTAAAAAAAACTTCTCTGAATTTCTTTTCTTTTCTATTTTGCAAACGAATACTACCCGTAAATAAAAACAAATTCAATAAGGATGAAAAAATAAAAAAGCACCAACGATTGAGATGTTTGACGATACACATTCCAAGCAACTATCAGAATTTTTTTTATTTTTTTACTTACTTTATCCTCAACTTAAGGTGTTCGTCATCGTAGCTACCATACTGTCATGTCTCTTAGTAAAAAGTGCGACTCTGAAATAAATATTTTTTTTTTATTTTCGCTCTTTGTTTTCCCGGTTTTATGAGGTCATTATTTTGTAAAGACCTCGACAGCATTAAACACCCGGAATTGAATACCATACTTCTTATCAATAAAATGATCTTTGATTCAGCCACCAACCATAATAATCGGTTTTGAAAAAGATAAAATGAGTGCTGTTGCCGATTTGGAACTAAAACGCCGTGCATAGTACTCTGCGAATTGTTCTTGCGAGAAATGTTCGAAAGCAATAAATCCTTCCACAAATTATTTTTTTAAATTTATCTTCAGAAAATCCATCTGCAAAAAAATGACCTGAACATATATCTGATTTTACAGAAATGTAGAATGCTATTGTTCATTTAATACAGATCTCGACAGCTCACTACTAACTGGGACAACTTTATGGCTATAACAATTGTAGATTATGATCATGTGTTGTAGAGTAGTTTTCACAGCGGAGGCTTGTATTTCACTAAGTCGGTCCTAAATTAGGTTCGACGTACAAAACGTTAGGATCTTGAAATAATAGTTAATGACGCAGCAATCTAGTTGTGATGGTTGATACTTTAATGTCCGACATCGACTGTCTCACCAACTCCACTGAGCACAACTCGCGACTGCTACTACTACTTATTATGTGTGGGAGAGTCTATTACAATAGAATAGGTAATGTTCCGGTATAGCATCATGTGATTGATTTATTTCATGGATCATTTAATACCGAGATGTAATTTTCTTGGTAGCTTTGAAGTAATAAAAATATATATGTTATCTTGCTTTCACAGTTGAATACATGGTAGATGATACTCAGCTTTTCTGCATATACATGTTTTTGTGGACATAATTACTAGAGGCGGTGATATATGTGTGTTTTATGATATATGTTATTCTGCTTTCACAGTTGAATACATGGTAGATGATACTCAGCTTTTGTGCATATACATGTTTTTGTGGACATAATTACTAGAGGCAGTGATATATGTGTGTTTTATGATATATGTTATTCTGCTTTCACAGTTGAATACATGGTAGATGATACTCAGCTTTTGTGCATATACATGTTTTTGTGGACATAATTACTAGAGGTGGTGATATGTGAATTTTATGTAGTTTTGTTGAAGTTATAATTTAAAATACAGTTGGATGTCTTTAAGAAATTGTAGGATATTATATGGATTACTGTCATGAAAGAGTTCTTCATGTTTGTTTTTTGGTCAGGTTTGTTTGCCGGTATATCAACAAATCCATGGGTTATTCAATACCGAAATATAAATATTTTGTACGTAATTTTATGCTTTCAACTACACATATTTTGTACATGATTTTATACTTACAAAATAATGGTATGTTTTTTAGACACTGTTATGTTAATTTACGACAATGAAACTTTTCTTACCAACGGAATACAAAGGGAAAGACGATGGTTTGTGTATCTGGAAACAAAAAGGAACGAAAAAGACAGATGAAATTACTACAAAAAAGAAAAAGCCAACACTCAATATTATCGAATATAAACATGGCCACAGCGTGCTGACCGTGTTTGGAAAATAGAATATAAAAAGATTTCCTATTACAATAGATACAGATATCTAAAAATGATCATATTCAGTTAAAAATTAAAAACAAAAACTTAATAATATCTAATAGAGTAACCAAAAACGTTTGGATATATGGAAAATTTGGACAGTTTTTACAGACTTTATATTCAGAAACGAAAGTACACATACTGACGCAAGAAAAACTGAAGAAAAAGCTTAATCGTAGTACCTTTAATATATATATATATATATATATATATATATATATATATATATATATATATATATATAAATCGTAGTACCGTTATATATATATATATATATATATATATATATATATATATAATCGCAGCCGTATTTAATATATATGTGTGTGTGTGTCTGTGTGTGTGTTCTCTATTAAGGTTGGCATCTATTGGGGGTTGAAAAAGCATAACTGTATGTGTATATTCTTGTAGTAAAACTGTTAATGTCTGTTTTATTTGAAATTAGCCCGCTCCGAGTAGACCGCATTACACTATTTTTGTCTGTTCCTTGTAAATCTTGTATCTCAAATTCAATAGACATTAACGAGTTTTTAATGCAAGAAAAAAAAATACGTTTTGTACTTTCAGTCAGACCAGAAGACATCAACCTAGCAACAACCAGACATTCGACATCACGGCATGCACGGGCACACACGTATATATATATATATATATATATATATATATATATATATATATACTGCGTGCCAAATTATTATCGAGATAACTTTTTTTCTAATATTTCAAAAACCATCCAATCAATTCACACAAAATTTTCACACAATGTTGGCAGCACTGACCTGCGCAATCACTGAGATTATCGTACTGATCTGCGCAATGTAAACAAACTGGCACCATATTTGTTATCAGCACGGTGATTTGAGCGTGCCAAATTATTAGAAAAGTGTAAGAATTTAGTGAAAAGATGGACCATAAAAGCAGTTTAAGTGATGCTGAAAAGAAAACTATCACCTCAGAACTCTCAAAAGGTAAATCTACACTAGAAATTTCTAAAATGATAGGGAGATGTCATGAAACAGTGAAAAAGTTCACCGCCGACCCTACACAGGTACGCAAAAAGGCAGATAAAGGCAAGCCGAGGGTTATTTCACGTCGTCTCATGTCACGACTTAAACGAGAGGCCACGAATAACACTGGACTTACCAGTCAAGAGCTTTTCAGTCGCATGGGGATCCTACTGTGCCTAAAAGTACTCGGTGTCGGTATCTGAGGGAAATAGCAACAACAGTCAAACCTGTATCGAAGCCTGTATCTCGATAATAATTTGGCACGCAGCGTATATGTTTCGTTAAAGACGACTAACTAAGTACTGCCATTAAGCTTTTTATTTAATATTTAAAAATTTTCTTAACATAAAAATCTTAATCGCAGTACGCTGTATGTCGTTTTTAAAGAAACATGTATAAAATAGGGATTGCTACCTAAATACACACACTTCAGAGTAGGGGAAATTAGGGAAAAATATAGATGTTTTCAAATGTTATTTCGTTTAAATATATTTACGATCGGAATTACTGCATTTTCTTTGTAGAAAATATGCTTACCTAACGCTTGTTAGTTCTTTTTTCCGTATTTTTGTGTTCAGAAATTAAATATTTTTTCCATATATTATTCTTGCTTTTTCTGTATTTTTTAAATAAAGCTTTTCAGCTGATATATTATTCAGGCTTCAGATGATTTTGTTATTTTGGGGTTACTTATATTAAGTAAGTTTTTCTCATTACTTTTTTCCATTGTTTCTTATCTTAATTTTAGACGCTATATATTCGTCCTAACGAATTATCGAGTTACCAAAAAGGAAAAAAATATGATAGCAAACTATCATCTCATTGACTTTATTCTTAGAAATAGTAATGGATTCCTGACCATCCTGTGTATGATGATAAACTGCATTCGCGTCCTGGGTAAGACGATAAACTGCATCCGCGTCCTGGGTAAGACAACAAACTGCATCCACGTCCTGGGTAAGGACGATAAACTACATTTAACAGCAAGGCCTCTGATCAGGAGGTTTTGAGGAGCGTGGAGCCACCTCTTAATTGGAGGTGTTCCCAGGTCCACCCTGACCCGGGGTGGTAGCATCTATTAGGGTCCCAACTGTGGGTAAATAGTTAACTTGTCAAACTGGGGACAAATGACTATGAATAAGTAAAAATAGGTTTTAATACCAAAAATACTTTGTAAAAATTATTACCAGCAAGAAATGGTTAAAGAAAAATTATTATCAGAAATACATTATTACCAGCGATACATTTTGGAAAAAAATTACTAGAAATACACTTTAGAAAAAATTACCAGCAATAAAAATCTTGTAGGCATTAGATAACCCACTGAGGATGATATACTGTAAACCAAACTAAGTTTTCTATGTTCGCATTTTGAAGGGATTTGTCAGTGTGATGTTTGCAGAAGAAATGCAACAATCCTCCTAACAGCATAATCGTCTCACTGCCCCTTATTGGTCTCACGTTTTTCACTGTCCTGTTGAATCAATTGCTGCATCTATCGCAAGGAAAGTTGGTTCTATGTCGCGCCAGAAGGTTTTTTTCGTCTGAATCCATCCTTCAAATCTACACATCTACTCTTTGTCCTTGCAATTAATATTGTTGCCATAGATGGACTGATGCTCCCGCTGTTCACATCTAGGTTTTCGACAAAATTCGAAGACGGATATGCAATGAGCTAAGTCCTTACCTGGTATCTCAACCCCAGTCACTTTCTCAAAGACGTTATGTGGTTTCCCTCTGTCTTTTCGACATTTATTTTCATGGAGACTGCTCTGACGAGCTATTTTCACTAGTGCAACAACTGCCTGATTTTAAGCGTGCTACTAGGTTGGCATCTCATTCCTACCATTTCACTGTCGAAACTATTAAATGTAACCGCCTCTTCTACTCCAACCGCTTCTTCTCTCGCACTTTCCGACAGTGGAAATCCCTTCTTCTCACGTGCTTCTCTGATAGTTATAATCTTCAAATATTCAAATGCAATGTCAATCGACATCTTCTGATGCCTTGATCTTTATCGCCATCCTTCTCTTTATCCTTTCCTCAAACACCCCCCTCTTTATTCTAACTTTCACACTCTACTGCAAATAATGACATCCGTTTTTCGTATGTCGTCTGTTTTTTTTTCTTTACTGACATTTTACAGTTTTTTTACATCTTTATTTTACTATTTAATTTCTAATTTTATATACAAAGATTTTCTCAAAAGATTCGTTTGAATATGAATTTGAGCAAAAAAAAACTTTATGTCAATAAAAAAAAACCAGACGACATGCGAAAAACGGATGCCATCATTTGCTTAACAGATAACCCTACCCTACCTTAACTTAACCTGATTTTGAAAGTAGCTTAGATTTAACACAGAAGTTGTCGATGTAAACGAATACTATCCCTTATTAATAATGATTTAAATTTCCCGTAACTTTGTCAACTAATAATATCAAGATTGTTTGTGCTTATAAACGCAGTAAATTTCAAAATAAGTTATTCCAGAAATCGTTTGAAAATGAATCGGAGATAAAGATTTTAAATTTAATTCTATAATTAAATTTAAAGTTTAGTTTCTGTTTTTGAAACACGGTAATTCCTGTGTAGCGATGGAATCTTATTTTTAAACTAGTAAAGTTATAATGTTTAGCCTCTGCTGAATTGTATTGAGCACTGTTTTCTAAAAGTAAAAATAATTAATAAGAACATCGGATTATAAATCTTACTGCTTCTTCTCATTATATATATATATATATATATATATATATATATATATATATATATATATATATATTTATATATTATATATGCTCGCTACTTATTAGAAACCGCTCAATATCAGTGATAGAACTAACACACACACACACACACACACACACACACACATATATATATATATATATATATATATATATATATATATATATATATTAAAACATGCTTAGTTGAATAATCTGGAGATGTTATGTCTATTTTTATTTTAATCCTCTGATTGACTTCTTGATGTTGATACTATATTCATTATGGAAGCTGACTTAGTTTTTTTTTTTTCATTTATTTTATTTTACCAAGTACTTTCAATCTCATCTGGAGTCATCTTCACTGGTGAATTGCTAAGACAAATAATTTAATATAATTGATAGTTGTGATTTTTTTGTAAATGCGCATGAAACACACTCCGTTATGATAATTTCAAACACATATAAACACGTTCTGTTTTATTTCATTTCAAAATTAACTGTTAAGGGTATTATGTTTTTTTTTCATGTTTTATATAAGGAAGTGTTACATTCGTGACTTTTCATATCGATATTGAAATTTTTCATGTACATTCCCTCAAATCAAATTTCATTAAATTTGCTGAGATGTAAAATCCATTACCACTTAATAATTCGTAATAAAAATTAATAATTAAATTTGATGTAGCAAGAAGCTCATCTGATGAAGTGCATTAGATAGACTGGTAATGAATTCGGTACATTCATTAATTATTCTAGTTCTACTCTAAGCGTTTATTCAGCCACCTTTTTTTTTTCGTTTTCAAAATACTGTAACAGCATTCAAATAACCTTTTAGGTTCTTTTATTTCTTTTTGATAATGTTTTTGATACTGTGTACATTAAACTTCTATATCGCTTGTTTTATTGGGGTTTTCTCATTATCTTAACTCATTAGATCACGCTACTATACTACTACATGATTTCAGTGCGAAAAAAATGAAAGAAAGAAAGAAAGAAAGAAAGAAAATAAAGGAAAAAGAAAGGTTTAACGCCTCCTGCTAATACCTCGTATATAATGGACTATTGCGTTTCGATCGCGTGGAAAGTGGGGAAAAGACACTACTTGATATCAGTGAGAAAATGAAAGAAAGGAAGAGAGAAGTATATAAAGTCTTCTGCCTATACCTTACGTATAATGGACTATTCCGTTGTGGTCGCGTGGAAAAATGGGCAAGGACTCTACTTGATTTCAGTGAAAGAAAGAAAGAAAGAAAGAAAGAAAGAAAGAAAGAAAGAAAGAGAAAAAGAAAAAAAAACAAAGACAAAAGAAAGAGAAAAAGAAAGAAAGAAATAAAGAGAAAAAAGAAATAGAAAAAGAAAAAAGAAAGAAAGAGAAAAAGAAAAAGAAATAAAGAGAAAAAAGAAAGAGAAAAAGAAAAAAGAAAGAAAGAAAGAGAAAAAGAAAAAAGAAAGAAAGACAGAGAAAGAAAGAGAAAAAGAAAAAGAAAGAAAGAAAAAAGAAAGAAAGAGAAAAAAGAAAGAGAAAAAGAAAGAGAAAAAGAAAAAAGAAAGAAAGAGAAAAAGAAAGAAAAGAAAGAAAGAAAGAAAGAGAAAAAGAAAGAAAGAAATAAAGAGAAAAATAAAAAAGAAAGAAAGAAAAAGAAAAAAGAAAGAAAGAAAGAAAAAGAAAGAAAGAGAAAAAGAAAAATAAAAAGAAAGAGAAAAAGAAAGAAAGATAGAAAGAAAGAGAGAGAAAAAAGCCAAAGAGAAAGAAAGAGAGAAAGAAAAAGAGAGAGAGAGAGAGAGAAAGAAAGGAACAGAACAGTCTTCAATTTCAAACTTTTGCATTAGTATCCACTTCTAGAAATGACGACCGCCATTCTTATCTATGATAGTTATTTCAGTATTTCGTTAAAATGATTATTCATGGGGAATTTCTACGGATATTTTATTGCCTCACAGGTCGCCATGAGCTTATTCAGTCATTAATTTAAGTATTAAGATTCATTAGAATATTAAAACAGGAAAACTGTGAAATTGTCATTTAACTTTATGAGCAGCAGTTAATCGAAAATTAAACTAAATCATTGCAGTTTTTAATTTACTAGCAAGTCGTACTTTTTTCTCATCCGCTGTGCTGCCTTTTGTCTCATGGCGTCCTTCCTTCAAACAACCGCCAAATTAACAGTAATGGGATGCTATTTAAGTTCAAAATTGTCTGAATTTTAACTGTAGAAATGTACAAAATAATTGTCAAAAAATTAAATACCAGCACTCTGTACAGCATCTTATTGTGCTGAAAAGACAGTCATCGAAAAAATATTAACAAAATCATGTCCTACCAAAGATCACCAACTCGTGACTGGAAAGAAAATGTGTTGAATATTCCGAATCAAGTGGGCAGTTAAATATTATCTTCTTTTATGTCCTTTGTTTGTTCAGGTCGTAGACGATCATGGCTCTCAACAACTTCCTATTCTTTGTAGATCTAACTAGTATTTGACGCGTTCGGCGGAGGATGGGACGCATTCAAGAAAAATCGAAAATTGCTTTTCTCACTGCAAATTATTCATTATATCATATCCAAGTATTTTACAAAAAAATTAGAGCAGATTATTCAATATTTCAAGTTCAATTTAGGTTTCTAGTTCATAAACATGCGATGAGATGAGGTAACATAAACAGTAGACCTCTCTGTGGAATATCCTTACATTACTGTTACATAATTATAGTTTTTTTTTTTTTTTTTTTTGTCAAAGGTATTTTATTCTTGGTCGTATGTTAATTTAAAATATTTCTTTTTTACAGGCTTTATTTTTGAATGGAACAAGATCATTCTAAATTTCAGAATTTCACTATTGACCATCAAAATGACTGAAAGAAAGCAAGCTAAAAATAACAATTGGAAGGAAAGGTAACAAAGTGCTAATGAAATATCTCCAGTTTGTTCAACTTAGGAAACTTGCAATCAAAATATTTTAAAATGCTGCCAATAACAAAGGAGAAAATGAAAAATACTTAACAACAAATCGAATATCGTATCAAGATATATATTATTTTATGTTATGTAACTAAATGCATAATTGCCAACAATGTTTACGTAAAACTTGATATTTCCTGTAATAAACTCTTAATACATATTATTATTTTTATTATTTTACTCAAATGGAAGGTAGACCTACATTGACAATTCCTTACGGCTAGCAATGAAAAGAAATGTTGATCAAAACTGCCTAAAATTCTTTAAACGTGTAATCCCGCAAAATTATCAAATGTTGAATAGGCCCCTCCTCCACCGAACACGTCATTAATCCTTTTGTATATTCACTCTCATGCCGCCCATTTGCACAAGTTCGTTAGGTAGGTTACAAGTTGTTTCTTCCTGCGCCGTTAAATTCTCCAAACCTTCTTTCCTCGGTAAGTTTACCAGTTTAAGTGTCTCCTCCTGTGTGCGTTTTGCTCCTTTTTTCCTTAAAACTTCCTCGTTGTTCACATGTTCTGTCCATGGTATTCTCAGCACCTCGTTTAGAACCATATCTCTGTTGTCTCACGCTTCCTCTTCATATATGACGAAGTAGTTCAGCATTCACTGCCATATCGGAAAATTGGTATCAAACACCAGCTCGACATTACTTTTTTGTTGTTGTTGATTTTCCGTTGTATTTTTCCAACACTTCAGAAATAGTTGTACATTTCTGTACTTGCTTGAGTCTGAGCTTTCCCAAATCGATCACAATTTTGATTTTCCCGCTTGCTAACGATCAGAATGTTTTGTTTTGTTTTGTTTTTTTTAGAACTAACATTAATCGGAGTTTCTGAACGGTATTTTTCGGTGTCTACCATACTTACTAATGAGAAACAATTATTGTTAGAAAACTAAAATATTGACCTGGAAACTCGAGTTCTGTTCATTAATAGGCTCGTCAAACCGAGACTTTCATATGAATGTCATGAATGGTGCCAAACCAAAAACAAAAAAACACTTAATTCTGACGTCTACAATTCCTACCTCATGTCTGCAGTTGTGGCTCGGGTTAAAGAACCAAACATTTTCTATTTTTACAATTGATAGCTACACCAAAATTTCTTTTATTACCTTGTCTACAAGTTTCTTTATCTGTCTGCCATCAACACTGTATACTCTGCGTATCTTTTGGGATTTTTAATAAACCCTGTAAGATTTTTTTAATAAATCCGGTCTAGAATGAAAAAAAAAAAAAACAGACTAAATACGCATCGATTTCTTTCTTTGATGGGTAAGTCATTCACAATTATTTCTCGTTAAGCCTAATGAAATATTTGTATAGGTTTCAACACCTACATAAAGTTTGATTTTTTTTTGTCTTCTGGAATGAAAGGTGACATCAGAAAGGGATTTTACTCTCTTTTTTAACGTTGAATAATAGTTGTACCATTGTGGTAGTATACCTACGGACGATAATGGGTATGTCTTCATTCACGTAAATACGGTAGTAAATACTGTATGTTGGTCTGCGGTCAGAGATTCGTCTCCAGCTGTGCTGATGAAACTCCGGGCAGAGAGGATCCCCAGACGAGGCTATGTCGAAGGGCAGAGTCTCGTCTTGGGAAACAGCTACCCGACCCCGTTTTATACGGGGTCTACGGGGAAATTATTGTCCGAGCCTACGGTTTCGAATACCCCATATTAAATTCGGCCTTGTGCCACATCTGACAGCGTGTGGTACTTAGTAGATATCCTGCAGTTGGAGATTCATTGTGGAATTCATTTGATTCACTTCTAGCAGCTGTCTACTTCAACGCGCCGCTGGCGAATCTTATATGCGTTTTTCGTGTTCTAAGTATCATCATTCATTACCAACCTTCATTTGATTAGTCTATTCAGTAACCCTCCCTAGGTGACAATAACTATGCTAATCTTTTCTAACACTTCCAAAATAGTTATATATTTCTGTACTTGCTTGAGTCTGACATTTCCAAATTGGATTACAATTTTGACATTCCTGCTTGCTAGCGCTCATACATTGGCATATTTAATTTTCTTCTTTTGCCTTTTAATGTCTATTATTTATAGTTTCTGTGGTATGGTTTTTGTCTGTTATACTTATAAATAAGAAACTTCTATTGCTACAAAACCTTAACATGGAAACTCAAGTCATGTTCATAGTCTTGTCAAATCGAGAATTCCATGTGAATATCATGCATGGCACCAGACCCGTTCAGAAATATCTAAACTGTCAGCTATATACAAAAATCTTTTTAGGATCTAAATGATTCAAAATGGGTTTTGGCGAAAAAAACACTCGTCCTAATTTTGTGTACTAACGCTACAGAACCGCAAACAATAAAATGTACATGTGGCGAAATAGAAAGTCACCGCGAAAAAGTGTACGTGTGTTCTCTATGATATGCCGAAGACAAAATAACCAAACAAGAAATAAATCAGTGGCAGCTGTTACTTTAAATGCATCTCAGATATGCTAATATTATTTGTCCTTCTAACTGTCGACCAATGAAAAAATTGTTTAGTCGATAAAAGACGTTAGTGTTCTTAAACTGGGGAGTGGTTTATTTTTCTGCTTCGTCCGTTCGCTTGCAAACGAGTGCAAGTTCGAGTTTCAATGCGAGTACGAGTGCGAGTTCGAGATCGAGTTCTAGTGCAAGTTTGAGTGCGAGTTCGAATTCAAGTGCTAGTCCGAGTGCAAGTTCGAGTGCGAGTTCGAATTCAAGTGCAGGTTCGAGTGCAAGTTCGAGTGCGAGTTCGCGTTCCAGTATAAGTTCGAGTGCGAGTGCGAATGCGAGTTCCAGTGCGAGTGACTATTGCCCTGTGCGTTAGATTTTTAAACTTTTGCGTGTAATGGGATTTTTGACACTGGATCCGCGATTCGTTATTTCGATAATTCTTTCTTCCCGCCAGCTTGATGTTCGAGTTAGGGCTTGTCATTTGTTCATTTTCTTTTTTAATTGATCTGCCACATCGATTTATAAACGGTACAAAATAACATAAACCACATTATTTGAGGGCTTTCAACAACTGCAACAGCAAAAATGGATATCACATGTAACTCGAAGAGAAAATACTGACATAATCAGGAGGCTAACGCTTCACACCACTTCAAACAAAACAGTAGGAAAGCAACCCCCATCAATACTGGAAAGAACTAGTGGGCCTGAAAAGCGTACTTACTACGGAGAAAGTTTTCTTTTTTTTTTTATTAATTTCAGCCGATAGCAGTACTGGTTGCTCAGCCGGTACATTCCAATTTTTCCCACATCAGGGAACAGCTTATATTATCGTAACTATTCATATTCTAAATGCTGAATGGAGCCGACTGATACAATCCTACCGCTGTATAATGTTCCAGTATAGCTAGATGTGAAAAGAGAAGTGGATAGATAGATAGATAGATAGATAGATAGATAGATAGATAGATAGATAGGAACGGGCCGAGATAGATAAATAGGAACGGGCCGAGATAGATAGATAGATAGATAGAAACGGGCCGAGATAGATAGATAGGAACGGGCCGAGATAGATAGATAGATAGATAGATAGATAGATAGATAGATAGATAGATAACAAACGTGTGAAATCCGAATTCCTGCGATAAACGAATTAATGTTACCGTATGTAAAAACGTCAATTACTCGTATACAGAAAACGTGCATCAGGGCGTAACATATATTTATATTAAACTGTTACTGTTCCAAGAGGAAAGATGGCGAGAAGGTCTTAGTTACGTATGAGTGGCTAGCCAAGTATAGAAGTCAATCAATATGGTATGTATATTATAAAATATGTCAAACCAATTAGCGCAGTAACGACAAGAGGTGATTTCAGATTTTTTTCTTTTTAATTTTTTTTCGGAAAAGGATCAGTTTGAAACGAACGTAAATAGCGACACTCGAACATTGGGAAATGATTGGCTGAGTTGGTTTTGATTTGATGTTAAATGTCAGACAAGATGCGAGAGTATAAGAAAATGGTGAAACGTAATGGGGAGAAAAATAGAAAGATAGAGGAAAGGAAGGATGTGGTGTGTATATGGATATGAAATAACAATATTGAAATGTTTGACAAGCAAGCAAGACATTTACGATTTTATATAAAACCACTGGCAAAATAATCGGTAACAGGAACAAAAAATCTAAAATTACTTACGAAATACTTAGTTCACCAAATGCAATTTGTTGTAAGGAATTCAATTTTTTATATTTAAACATCTTTTACAAAAGCAAAATATACCCCCATGTATTATATATATATATATATATATATATATATATATATATAGGTGTACGTACATGACTCATAATAACAATATGGATTTTTGAAGAAATTAGCAAATAGAGCATCGAAACGTTCACATAGACTTCCTTAAAATAAAATAAAAAAGAAACAGAAAGTTTACATAAATTCATATGTACCTACCTTAACTTCACACACACACACAAAAATATATATATATATATATATATATATATATATATATATATATATGTGTGTGTGTGTGTGTGTGTGTACGTACAAATCTATGACAAAAATAATGGAGTCTGCAAATATGTGAAAATAAGAAAATATTAATTAAGAAAGACTACTTTTCCATCAGCAGATAGATGTGAAAAGAGAAGTAGATAGATAGATAGATAGATAGATAGATAGATAGATAGATAGATAGATAGATAGATAGGAACGGGCCGAGATAGATAGATAGATAGATAGATAGATAGATAGATAGATAGATAGATAGATAGAAATAAGAGAAGGAGATAGCTCGATATAAAAAGAGCATATAGGTAGATATTAGAAAACGAGAAGCATAGATAGATATAAAAAGAAAAGAAAACGAGAAAGACAAGAAACAAAACTAGATCTGAACAGACTAAGACACATACATAGAACTGGGGACATACTTTCAAAACAAAAGCGCACTTTTAATTAAATTTGCTAGGTAAATGAATTGCTAACGATTCTCTTTCATTCCATTCATCTTTCTACTGATATATATATATATATATATATATATATATATATATATATATATATATATATATATATATAATAATAATAATAATAATATATATATATATATAAAATTGAGACTTTAAAAAACATGGTAATATTTTTATTTCGCAAGATCGATTAATCGATCTCGTCTCATCAGGCCAAACGTTTTCACAGCTATAAATGATTTTTTTAAATTCAGTCAGGACCAAACGAAAAAGGAATTTTCAAAAATAAGATGTGTTTTAAAATAAATTTTTAAGTTTTACTTACTGTTTTTGAAACATGGTAATTCCTGTGTAGCGATGGAACCATATTTTTAAATTGGTATATATATATATATTATCATACACAGACAGACTGTTTCGCTGTATCACAGCTCATCAATGTGGCTACACGTCCGGTTGCCTCTAGCTAGTTTCAAAGCCTTCTGAATTGGCGTCAGATTTTACCCCTAAGCCGTTGGCGCACGACAGGAAAGAAGGTGAATTTAAGCATATTTAAATAGATAAGAAAAAGATCATTTTAAGCTAATAAATATAAGATTATAAAAATACACATATGTACATATACATAAATACACAGATACACGTATACGTATAAATATGAACATATAAATACTAGTATAAACATATATACTTATACTTTTATATATCCATATACATATAAACAAACACATATATAAACATATACGCACGTACAAACACATACACATACATACATACATACATATATATATATATATATATATATATATATATATATATGAAATATAAAACTATATATGAAGAATATATATCGATATGAAAACCTTATTCTGAAACAATCTAAACATGCATATACGTCTTCGTCTATATACATATTAAGACCCACATATACAAACACGCAAAAACACATATACATCCTACATACATACATACATATACATATATATATATATATATATATACACCTACATATACATACATATATATATATATATATATATATATATATATATGTATATGTATATGTACATATACATCCTACATATATATATATATATATATTCATATATATATATATGTATATGTATATATAAATATACATCCTACATATACATATACATATATATATATATATATATATATATATATATATATATATATATATATATACATATATATATATATATATAACATATATATATATTTATGTATATGTATATATACATATACATCCTACATATACAACCTACATCATACATATACATATATATATATACGACTAAACACACACACATATGTATATACATACACACATACATACATATATATAAATTCATACGTATATTTACATACATAAAACATATATAATGTACGTCCATGAACACACCTATAGATATAAGTATAAATATGCACATAGGAGTTCACCCCATCAAAGGTACATAGATGCATACACATACAATACCTACACATATACACATATATACATATATATATATATATATATACATATAGATACATATACAAATACATACATATACACACACATGCACATATTTAAAAATATATACATACATATAAATACAAGTACATACATATACACATATGCACACATATACAAAATATATTCGTATACACATATACAAATATATAAAAAAAAGAAGATATACATAAGTACATATTCATACAAATATATATACATACATAATATAGTTACATGAAGACGTATATATATAAAAATAATGAAATATATGTATATATTAACAAAGTTTTTATACCGCAGAATTTTCATATTTTTTAAAATCATGGCGCGCATTCTTTTTCTTTAAAACGAACCTTGTTCGTCTAACATTTCTTCAGAATGACACGTTGGATACAAAAGAAAAAAAAAAAAAAATAAATGTCGATATTGAAAAATTTCACGGGTTGTTTAAATAAGGATCGAAAACTAAAATAAAAAAAGAAAAATAAATAAATAAATGGATGTAAATAAGCTCGTTCAGCTAAACATTTAGTTTCTAGAAGCTGTTCATACCAAACTACATCGACCGACTTTGTGCAGCAGAAGAATTTCGTTCTCTGTGTTTTATGGGTGGGTCATATATATATATATATATATGTATATTTTTTCTGTTTTATACTCACTAGTAGCTTATTTACATCGGTTAAATTGGATGGGATTTTATTGGAACTGTCTCTTTTATTTGCTCTTTTATCAAAATCAAAGCAAGCTGTTTTGATTTATAACTGGTGTATTAATCAGGAAAAGACTGACACTAAGGTGCAATGTATTTACAGGATATGGAAGAACTAGGAACAGAAACATTAGTAATTAGTAAAAAGAGTCATCATAAGGACAGAAGATGGTGATTGACATTACATTTAAATATTTTAGATTAAAATTATTCTATGTAAGGAAGTAAAACCACTATGACACAA
This sequence comes from Acanthosepion pharaonis, assembly GCA_903632075.3. Taxonomy (NCBI): domain Eukaryota; kingdom Metazoa; phylum Mollusca; class Cephalopoda; order Sepiida; family Sepiidae; genus Acanthosepion; species Acanthosepion pharaonis. The sequence continues at coordinate 3,598,877 of CAHIKZ030004634.1, read as the reverse complement.
GGGGTTACAAGTTGTGGAGCAAATAGCCACAGAAACATTAATAAAATGCAGGAAGACGAAAGAGTAATCAAGAGAACAGTAGATAGCGATTGACAATACACTTAAATGTTCCCAGATTAAACTTGGTTGGAAATCATGGAGCGGAAAGCAATTTCCACATGCAAGAAGTGCGGAAAAAGTAACTATTAACATAGAAGTTACGGCTACATCTAGCCAAGGAAAGTGTAAATTGGTGAGTCTAGTATTGCGCTTAAGTTCATACAGTATAGATAGCACAGCGAAGAGCTCACCTGAACAATCACCATGAATGTATTTACAAAGAAAATCACAAAGAGACAACCTTACGGCGGTGAACAACTGACCGAAGCCGAGCCACCAAATCAAGACCAATAATATTGCTGATTCTTCTTTTGATCTTATCAAGGAGCTCCAGGTAAAAAACAGGGTCATCGGGGCATATATGGCAGCAATATTCTAAGTATGGACGAACGGTAGACCTATAGATATGCAAGAAAGATTCCGGAGAGAAACCTTGTCTCGCACGACACAGTGAACCGACTTTCCTAGCAGCTGACCTAGCAATGGATTCGTCATAGTCTTTTCACTTCATGTCAGCAGAGAACGTTAGCCTGTGAAGGCGTAGTATAGTCACTCTCCTGGAGGTTAGCATCAGCCATGCTGATTGAAGGCAGAAAGGGGTTTTTCAGATGGTTCACAGAGAAAAATTCAGTTTTGGAAATGATAAAACTGACAAGACATCTTTTCCCCCGGTTAACGATGTTCTGGGGGTCGTTTTGGACATCAGCTGTCATTTTGACCTTGTCACTGATCAGTCTTACTATAGAGGCAGGAGTAAATGGTTGTGTCATCAGCGTAGATGCCAAGTTGAGAGCTGATGTCATAGGGAAGATTGTTAATGTAGATTAAAAACAGCGTAGACCAAGGATGTATTCCTAGGTGGGGGATATCCATGTTAGTACGAATGATCTAGACGAGTAGCCATTCAGGATAATATTCATTTCACCATTTGACAGGAACAACTGGATCAGCTCAAAAATGTGTCCGGAGAAACCGTAACTTTTTCAGCTTGTGGAGAAGACCTAAATCCAAGACCCTGTCAAAGGTTTTCGAGATGTCCAAAGCTATAGACCGGACTTCACCGTTTTTATCTAGACCATGATAGACTCTTTCCGCAATTATTGTCAATCCATCAGCAGTTGACCTGGAGAAACGAAAGCGGTATTGCTTGTTTGAGTAAAGACCCTGCGATGAGAGATGCTGAACCAATTCAGCATTGATTACGATTTACAAAACATATTACAAGTACCATTTAAATACACGGTGCGTTCAAAAATTATCCAACTTTATTTTCTTCCACCAAAACTAATATCTCTCCTATGCATGCGTGGATTTTTTCGTGCCGGTAGGCCGCATCAGTTCTTGGCCTAGAGTATAGATGTGTAGTGCGCGCTCGTCGGATTTTCGTTTTCCTGCAAGATGACCGAGCGCACATATTACATCGAGTTCTTCAAAAATCTTGTTGATTCTCAAGCTCAAATTATCCAGAAGATTCAGCAGACTTTTGGTGGTTATGCCGTTGGAAAAACTCAGATCAAGTAGCGGTACAAACGCTCCTGCAGGTCATCAACAAGCCGAAACAAAGTGTCAATTGAGAAGGTTCAATGAATAGTCATCATTCCGTCCAGGAAATTACTCACGAAGTAGAATAGAGCACAGGGTCAGTGCATTCCATTGTAACAGAGAATTTCCCGCGTGCGGTGGGTGTCGCTGTAATTCATTCTTTCCATCTACATCATCTAAGCCAGGGGTCGGCAACCCATTCGACCCCGCCGGCCAGATAGTGTTATAATGACGGGTCGCGGGCCGGATCGTGTTATATTGACGGGTCGCGAGCCGGATCGTGTTATATTGACGGGTCGCGGGCCAGATCGTGTTATATTGAAGGGTCGCGGGCCAGATCGTGTTATACTGACGGGTCGCGGGCCGGATCGTGTTATACTGACGGGTCGCGGGCCGGATCGTGTTATACTGACGGGTCGCGAGCCGGATCGTGCTATATTGAAGGGTCGCGGGCCAGATCATGTTATACTGACGGCTCGCGGGCCGGATCGTGTTATAATGACGGGTCGCGGGCCGAACGAAGGCCATTAATGAGAAATTAAGGAAAATTACACATGCAGACCCCTGTCAACATAAATATTTAAAACCATAATAAAAATAAACATTGAGAAATCCGAAAAACAAAAGAAAATCTAAAATTAAAAAAACACCTAACAAAAATTACTTTTCCTCAAGGAACGTCAAAATACGTCAAAAGTGAAAAAAATCAACCAAAGTGAAATGGATGAAATTTTGACGTGTAGGTTTGAAACTGTTATTAAAGCACATATACCCATACATACGAGTACAAATAGTTGCAAACATATACACTTACGTACGTACACATGCGGTATCATCCACACATTCATGAGGCATGTATGTATAATGCGTGTATGTTTAACTGTCTTTAGATTTCTGCTACCTCGCATGTCAGTCCCTCCCTGGCCTCTTTCACTTTATCGTTCCTTTTGCTTCTGTTATCTTTTAATGTAGCCAAGGGTCATAACAAATATGTATCCATTATTTGACATTAAACGTAGGCAACGCAGCTTGGTAAAATAAGTCTCATGAAAGATAACTGGCAGATAGTCTAATTCGAAAGCCTCATCTCTCATGTTAAAAATAGTCATTGGTAATCAGGCTCGCGGGCGGGTCAAAATGCCTTCGTGGGCCGGATCCGGCCCGCGGGCCGTAAGTTGCCGACCCTTGATCTAAGCTTTCCTGGTCAAGAACCACACCCGACTTGTTTCACAGGCTCCCTACTCTCCCGACTTCTGACTCTTCCCCAGTCTGAAAACCACGCTGTAATGGAAGCGATTAAAGTCGCGTGAGAAAGCCGACGGCGTGACTACATAGCGTCCCAGGGAAAGTTTTCTAGATTTGTTACCATAGTGACAGAACCTCTGGGTGGGTGGAGTGTGTGAACTATCAAGGTGAGTGATTGGAAAGTGATTAAATAACATTTTTGAAACGTAGTAAATTGATTTTTCATGCCCAACAGTCGGTAACGTTTTGAACGCACCTCGTATTAGAAGGAAAGGGGTCAGGACTGCAGGATTCGCGGAAATTAATTTACTTGCAAAATTAAAAAAAGATCCAAGCTGTGTCATCTTTTATACCCCCTGTGTTCAGAGGCGTGGACGGGCGCTGTATCTTGGAATGAATATTTAAATTTTCTAGTGGTATTCACTGGAAAAGGAATGGAAAGGATAGTGATGCTACAATTTGTGAATGACTTTTTCCAACAATGTTTCAGGAAAGCTTGTGGGGTCACTTAAATCATACCAGCAAGGATAGTCTTGTGTTCACAGGAATAACATCATACAGTCAAATAACTGTATAGTATATATCACTGTAAATTAAAATCTTATAATCTTATTTATTTCTCTATACTGGTCTGTGTGTATATTTGGTTATATGTGTGTTAAGGTTGCAGATAATAGGGAAAGAAAGTTACTTCGTCTTATGACAAGCAAAGTACCGAGGAGAGAAAAGAGACGTCTGGACACTTTAAGGGTTGGTTAGGAGGATAGTGAATTGGGAAAAATCCGTTTTTCATGCAGGAAGTTTTCCGTTGCATGACGGGAGGACTTTTATTATTTTGGTTTTATTTATTTTATTTTAAACAATGTTTCAATGTTATTTGGTTTATTTTATTTTATCAATGGTATTTATTATTATTATTATTATTATTATTATTATTATTATTATTATTTCTTTGATTTCTATTGTGTAATCTTTTTTTCCGGGTCCCGCCCAGAGACCAAAGTTTAGAAATGACATCATGGCATTTTCCACTGACCAATTAAAAAAAAAAGAACACACACACATATTTTGCATAAATAAATTCCTTCGTAATATATGGTCTGTTCTCGTGAGAACATTTTTTTAATATTTCTTTAAGGCCTAGTCTTCCAGGAATCCCTTCGATTGGTCTACTGGAATCTTTTCCAGCCAATCAGAGGTCTCCAACTACAACAGGGATTGTTGATGTTCCCATATGCCACATTTTTGAGATTTCGATTTCAAGGTCTTTGTATTTTGATAGCTTTTTGAAGATCTTCAAAGATACATTGCAGTCAGCAGGGACTGCCATATCAGTAAGGAGGCATTTTTTTGTTTTCGGTCTCTAATAACAACGTCTGGGCGGTTAGCTTTGATAGTTCTTTATGTCTGTATTGTGTAGTCCCATAAAATTGTAACAGGTCCTATCTCCGTAACCAGGTCTGGGTGGTGTTCATACCAATTTCCCGTAGAAGTTGCAGATTTTCCAGTGCAGATATTGGCCCACTCTGTCATGCCGTCTTTTATATTCAGTGAGTGCCAAATACCATGCAACCTGATACAAGATGGTCAATTGTTTCTGGATATTTATCAAGGAATTTACATTTGGGGCTAACACAATATTTTAGTATGTGAGTTTGATAATTTCTAGTTAACAAGCATTGGTCCTGTGCAGCAGAGATAAAACCTTCGGTCTCAGCTTTTAACCCAGAACTACGTAGCCACTGATGGTTAAGTCGTTTGTCTACATCAGCTTGTTTGGTATGGGCAGAGTATTGGCCATGAAGTGGGTTATCTTGCCATTGTTTCTGTATCTGTTTTTATTATTATTATTATCATTTTTATTTTCTTTGATTTCTGGCGTTTACACATTTCTTTCCGGGTCCCGCCCAGGGACCTAAGGTTAGAAATGGCGTCATGACACTTTCCACTGACAAAAAAAAAAAAAAATGATTACATAGATAAAGCCCTTCGTAAGGTGTGGGCTGTACTTGTCAAAACAATTTTCTGTATCTCCCTGAGGCATGGACTTCCAGGAATCCCTTCAATTAGTCTACTGGAATCTTTTACAACCAGTCCTAGGGCTCCAACTACAACAGGGATTGTTGATGTTCCCATATGCCACATTTTCGCGATTTCTATTTCAAGGTCCTTGTACTTTGACAACTTTTTGAATATCTTCAAAGATACATTGCAGTCAGCAGGGACTGCCATATCAATAAGGAGGCACCGTTTTTGTTTGTGGTCTTTAATAACAATATCTGGCCGGTTGGCCTTGATTGTTCTGTCAGTGTGTATTGTGTAATCCCATAGAATTGTAACAGGTCCTATCTCCGTAACCGGGTCTGGGTGGTGTTCATACCAGTTTCTTTCAGTTTTATTCCCGTAGAAGTTGCAGATTTTCCAGTGCAGATATTGGCCCACTCTGTCATGCCGGGTTTTATATTCAGTGGGTGCCAACATCGTGCAACCTGATACAAGATGATCAATCGTTTCTGGATATTTATCACAGAATCTGCATTTTGGGCTGACACAATATTTTAGTATATATGCTTGATAATTCCTAGTTAGCAAGCATTGGTCCTGCGCAGCAAGGATGAAACCTTCAGTTTCCGCTTTCAACCCTGCACTACGTAGCCACTGATGGGTACGGGTTTTGTCTACGTCAGCTTGTTTGGTACGGGCAGAGTATTGGACATGAAGCGGTTTATCTTGCCATCGCTTCTGTAGCTGGTCGGTTGCATTCGTCTTAGCTATCTTTTTTAGGTATTCTTTGATTCTGGCGTTTACACATTTCTTTCCGGGTCCCGCCCAGGGACCTAAGGTTAAAAATGGCATCATGACAATTTCCACTGACAAATATATATATATATATGTTACATAGATAAAGCCCTTCGTAAAGTGTGGGCTGTACTTGTCAGAACAATGTTTTGTATCTCTTTGAGGCATGGACTTCCAGGAATCCCTTCAATTAGTCTGCAGCAATCTTTTCCAACCAGTCCTAGGGCTCCAACTACAACAGGGATTGTTGATGTTCCCATATTCCTCATTATTATTATTATTATTATTAATATTATTTGTTAATACTAATGTTCTTACAAGGTATAACAATTTATCGAATGTAGAAGTCATAGCGATGAGAGCGCAAGAGGCAGAGTGTTATAGATAAAAATCAGGCCGGTGAGTACTATTTCCGACCGATCGAAGGGGAAATCCTGATTTGATCCCCGGGCAGTTCTTTGTGACCCTCGCTAGCTTATCAACATTTACTTTTTTTTCTGCCGAGATATATTTACAAATTAAACTAAATAAAACTGACTATTATTGAAGGATGAAAAAAAAATTGTGGATTCTGTCATCAATCTAGGGTCCTTTTTTCCTTTTCATTCAAATCCGTGAATTTCTTGTACTCATGTTAAGTCTAAAAAAATACACTATACAAATTTCACCATTTTTATCTATAATATTGAATGTGTTAAAAGTTGAAGAATTTTAACAAGAAACATCTCAAGTTGATGTTAAAAACTGCCGCAAAACATTCTTCTTTTTCTTCTTCTTCTTCTTCTTCTTCTTCTTCTTCTTCTTCTTCTTCTTCTTCTTCATGATGTAGATATGTTATATTTTACTAACCAAAAACAGGAGGAGTCAAATGAGGCCCATCATAACAAGCTAATAACTTTTCTCTCTTCTTCTACTATGTACCATGTCCATTCAGGACGTTGGTGTTATAGCTCTCCACAATTTCCTCTCTTTTGTAGCTCTTAGTACATTTCTGTTTTTTTGCATATCTCTCCTAAATCCTGTTCTGCCAACAATCTCGTTAGGTAGGTTATTCGCAGCTTTCCTCTCTCTTTTGGTTTCAGTATATCCTGTGAGCGTTAAATTTGCCAAATCTTCTTTCCTCATCATGTGCCCTAGAAATTTCATTTTTCTTTGTTTGGTTCTATGTATACGCGTCATTTTTGTTTCCATTTTTCCTTAAATCCTCCTCATTATTCACATGTTCAGTCCATGGTATTCTCGGCATCCTTCTGTAGAACCGCATCTCCGATGCTTCAAGTGTTTACTTCGTCTTAAGGGGAGATCGTCCACCGACCACTGCCATATAGGAGGACCGATATTACATTACAGAATAGTAAGATTTTCCGTTGTTTCCTACGAATTTTTCCTGTTTCTTAATACTCTGCTTAGCTTTTGGAATGCACTTCCCGCTATTCCGATTCGCCTTCGGATTTCGATGTCGCATTTTCCGTCCTCTGTTAAAACACTTACCGTAATTTCTCGAAAATAATACGCACCCATAAATAATACGCACCCCAACAAATGATCCAAAGATTAAGAAATATATGATATAATGGAATATACATACACCTGTGTTCCTCCTTACTGGAATATGATTGGCTGGTGTCCATCGTAAATACCGACGGACGTGTAGGTACGATACAGTCAAGAGCCTTAGTCTGAGAGCTAAGTCTATAACGACGCCCATTGGACTACGCCATTGATCTACACTTCTTACCTGCGACTACGACGCGTACCAGTCGATTACTGCTACCGTATTCTACTTGGTTATAGTAGCCAAAACCACTAAGTTACTGCGTTCAAATATATCCCTTTCCGAGACATATCAATCAATATATCCCTATGTATAATACGCATCTATAAATTTTGTCCAAAAAAAAATTAATTATGAAGACGTTTTTTTCGACCTTGACATTAAGAATAAAATTGAAACTAAGTGGCTAAAATAATGCTGAGAATTACCATGCGGGTTTCTCGATAGATGTAACATTTATTTTCCCGCCAAAATGCCGTCAAAACGTGCGAGTTATAGTGCAAATTTTAAACAAAACGCAATAGAATTAGCAGGAAGAATAGGAAACAGAACTTCAGCTAGAGTTGAATGAGGCTAACATACGTTTATAGAGAAAGAATAAACTAAAAAAGTCTAAATCAAGTGCCAAGTCTATAGGTAGAGGATGAAAAGCTCAATATCCAGATATGGAATAAAGTTTAGTTGAATTTGTGAAAGAAAGACGATCAAGTGGATGTTCCATAAGTACTTTGTTTAATGGCAATTTAGATATTGATTATATAATAGAAAGTGGTGATGATGATGATGATGAAAATTAAAATTTCAATAAATTGTTAACTTCATATTCTTTTTTCTTCGAAATTGTCCTTTTTTATAGATTTTTTTATTTTTTCACCCAATAAAAAGTGTCGTTACTGATAAATACAAATTTATTAACAAAAAATGTTACAATTATTATTATTGGATTTAAAATGAAAATTGGGATATCTTTCTTGTTTTCGAACAAGTACGTATTTATTATTATAAATCAATAACGAAAAATATTTTCGTTTAAACCTACTTATAATACGCACCCTACTATCACCTGTAACTTACAGTAAAAAAATGCGTATTATTTTCAAGAAATTATGTACTTGCATGATTTTAGCGTCGACAATTCGTAATTCGCATCTTGCTGACAAGCTTACATTTTGTCTTATAAATGATCTTTACTCCTTTCTTCTGGCTTTTTCCTTTACTTCATTCCATAGGAGACTCTAGTTTCCTTTCTGTGTCTGCTAGCAACACTGTCTCATCTGCATATGCTATGCTGTTAAGATTAGGACCGCCATTAATTAATACTGCTTCGAATTTAATATGTCTGCTTTTATGCATTTAATGAATTCATTTTCTCTCCGTTTACAGGCGGTATGCTCTCATTACAACCTCTGGATTATTCTAATATCAATTAAATTAAGATTACCTAGCAGTTCGGACAGTTCGTTACACGGCTAGAAGCATTTCAGAGTATAGGTACGATATATGTCGTAATTTGTACATGCTAAAATAAAAAATACATGAAAATACGATGTCACAAAGAAATACCATTTTCTAAGAAAACAAAATACGGCTAAAATAACTGAACACTAAAAACCATTTCGTTGCATCATATGAAATAACGTTCTTATTTTGCCAACTTTTCACAAAAAATAACAAACGTTTATTTGTCATTATAATTCATTATTTTATTTCTTAATAATCAGATAGAGGCTGATATGCCGTTAAACAAAAACAAACAACGAACCAATAAACTTTGGTGGTTTGTATTAAAATGGTTGCTTCCTTAGAAATATGATACGTAGCCCCCAGAAAATGATAACATTTAAACAATGTCGTTATTGATTACGAGTTCAGATTAAGTCACAATGTCACAAAAGCTCAACCGAATATCTGCTTGGCATCTGGCAGGAGATTTTTATTAATGTCAGAACTACACGGGAACGGATTAAAAAAATTCAATTCAAGGGAAGAGATTCTTGAAAAAAAGACCAAGAGAAAAAAAAAGACTTCATTCAGACATTAAAAAATTGATCCAATGAATGCATTGGTTAGACAAAAATCGAGAGGAATCAACTGGTTCTGCCATGAAACTGACTACATGAATGAAAAAATTAAAAAGAAGCATTCTAGACTAGTGAATAGATATGGCTCAGTTATTACCCCATGACAATGGACGTCCTCAAACCTCACAGTCCAAGATTCAAATGCTTCTCAAACTACGTTATGAGGCTATGAAGCATTGATATAATTCACCAGACAGCTCTCCAACAGATTATCAATTATTTAAGCACTTTGATCTTTTCAGATGTGATAGAAATTCCTCTTATAGTGAAGTAGTAGTCGACATATTTGAACAGTTTCAGGCAAAAGAGGAAAAGTTTTTTTTTCTTATTTTTAATGGGATAAACAGCTTAGGGGGACGTTAGAAGAACACCATAGAACAAAATGGATATTATTTTTACGAAATAACAGTGATTTAGATTAAATTAATGGTCTTGTTATTTATATATTAGGTTGGTGCAAAAATGTTGTCGGTTTTTGACGTTAAGTTGAACGTCAAAAAACGACAGTATTTTTGCACCAACCTAATATCTACATTACAAATGGTGTATTAATAATCAGTTTGAAAATTGCGGTGATGATTTAGAGATTCCTGTTACTAACCGAATCCATTCATTAGCAATTAATTTATATATACACTCAGACAAAAAAGTCTTACGACCGCATCAGGTTGAAACAAAGGTTCCCGTACGATCAGCTTGGGCCTGGTGAGTGCATAGATGGAAATACGAACTTCTGTGAGCTTCGATGTATATGTGGTGTAATGGACAACGGCGCAGGATTGTAAATCGGAGAGCCGAGTTCCAATTGCAGTCGTGTTTGTCATATTCCCTTGCGTGTAAATAGGCTTGGGTTACGGTATGGATTTACCTCTTCTCCCCAGCTAAGGGTTAATAAGTAGTAAGCTGTAAAAAAAATCAATCGATGCAATGCATTATATATATATATATATATATATATATATATATATATATATATATAGAGAGAGAGAGAGAGAGAGAGAGAGATAGAGAGAGAGAGAGAGATGCATAGGTAAATGACTTACGAATTTAACCAAGGTCGAGCCTGGTAAGTACCAAGATGGGTGACCGGTTGGAAATTACTTTAAGCCTAGTTGTGCAGATGAGTTAATGGATAACGGCGAGGATTTGGAAATCGGAGAGCAGAGTTCCAATTCCATTTGAGTCATTTATGTTCATTTAAGCCCGAATACGTTTTTCTCCCCACCTATGGGTTAAATAGTAGGATGGAAATACGTAAACTATTATTATCGCCAAAAACATCTTCCAATTTAAAATATTTTCTGTCTTTAAATAACATGCAAATGTTTGATAAGCCGTAAAGAAAAATAATTCTACAAAAATTGCATACATACGTACAAACAGACATATATACACAACTTTCAATTTTTAGTCAGTTCTTCGAAATCCATCGGGTGGCTTCAATCTTTTGACCTCTAGTGCAAACAGAAAATATTTTTTTATTGCTTATTTTTTCGTTTTTCTCTAGATTGTTATTCTGTTGTGGATTCCGGGTTGAAATCCGGTATCAATAAATAACAAACGCCAGGAATGAATATAGGAAAATAATGTATTAACGTAATAATACAAACTGGTAATGCAGGTTAGTAGTTCCAGGAATGCGGGTTAGTAGCAAAATATCTATACAGTCTTTGGTATTGAAGTATTGCTGTATGACTTCTTAACTAAGTCTATGTGCTGGCTCACTGTTACTCCTACAAACGCTGTTACCTCACGCCTCACTCTTCCGGTTACCTACAACCTTTCACTCTGTCACTCTGGACTGGACTCGACTCGACTCGACTCCTCGGTCTTGCTCTCTCTCACTCTCGTCTCGGTCTTGCAGTAGTATATTTATATACTGGGTGAGTTCATTTGTATAAAAAGGGGTGGACCCCTCAACATATTCTATTTTTAGTTTTATCATTTATCTTTAAATCAGCAGAGAGGTTGTATACACATAAAACAAGTAATGTGGAATTATATAAATCCAGGAGATAGCGCATTGGCAAAGAAAGATTACCCTAGTTCATTCTGC